>JBBPKK010000086.1:0-59275 GCA_038089215.1 Tylopilus vinaceipallidus
CGGCTGGACCGGTAAAGCTTACGCCCTTTGTCATTTCTTGAAAGCTTCATCTCCTCTTGGCATTTCGATCCTTCTATTTGAGAACCGTATCACTCTCACTTCCACAAAACGGAAATGAGTCTTTCACAGTCACAGCGGACCGGGGCCATCGTGAGTGGAAATTCACACCCGCTCACAAATCTTAGAAAATATAATGTTCTAGGTTTCTGTGGTGTTTGCTTTGATATCAGCTCTCACACTTACATTTGCACTTTTACGAACCATCCGATTCGTCACGAAGCTGTTTCTCAAACGCAATGATACCACATCCTCGACGCCTGATATACTGTTCTTCCGCACGCGGCTCGGCCACTACGCCGGTTGTCTTATTTTCAGCAATTTCTGCATCAGTGTTGCTCGGTTGATTGACCTCGATTGGGTGTTACGTTCTGGCCCAGTTGGAGGTGAGCAACTCGGGGTCCTGTCTGCTCTGAGTCACGATTTATGAGTTTGTCCAGGATCAACGTGTGCAGCACAAGGTGAGATATATCTCACAAACCAAATAACCCTACGCTCAAGGGATGCAGTGGTGTTGATGCAAGTCGGTATATGGAGCATCAGCTGGTTTACGGCTTCCCATAGCGTGCACACCCTCTGTTCACTCGTGTTTCATATTCCTCAAGCACGCTGGACCACCATCGTAAATATTGTTATTGGATGGACAAGCGCATTTATCGTCGGTGAGGAACACTGTTGACTGGGTTGCGGTCGCATACTAAATTCCAAATAGCATTTGCGCCTCTGCGGCAGGATGGCGTGTATGGTCCAGTTGGACTCTCTTGTACCATCACAGAGTCTCATCCCATCGAGAAGTTTTCTCTACAGATATTCCCAGTATGCCTCTTCTTATGACCAAAGAGAGATAGTGTCTCACTCTTCGAACAACCAAGGTCATCCTTGGTGCAATCGTGTCAACCACCGTCTACTCTATTGTATTCATTGTCGTGCACAGGAAGCTATGCGTGAACACTATACAAAAACTGCGTCGTTCCAACTCAACGGCCAGTCAACGAACGGAAAATAACTTCGACGAGTACCATCGGTTTATTACCATGATTATACGGACAATGTTCTGGTAACATCTTCATTCTGTCACGGCCGGAAGTATATTGACATTTTGTAAAGGTTCCCTCTTGGTAAGGACTTCCATTGGCACGTTTCAACGTACTCATCCTAGAGTATCCTAAAGCATTTGTAATCTTGTTCTTGCCATTTTGTATTGCGCACCTTCTTTTGGTTGCGGGGCAGTCAGTGCCCACTGCTGCATGTGTCTTCGCTGATGTTTGTGTATCTATGTTAGGTATGCTTTGGCATATGGTTGCTTTGGTCGTCATGTTCATGACTTTATAGGCTTCGTAAACGTTGGTCTACTCTGCAATACTTTCCGAGTGATCAGGCGTGTATACGATGGCTCTCGAGGAATCAAAGTTGCCGTAGAGACGGTGAAGACCTTTGGAAATGACGCATCTAATGAATCTCCAATCGTACCTTCCCCTTCGCAACTCCGGATTACATCATATGGCAGCAGTCATCGAACAAACGACTTGCAACTTGAACGCCCACGTTCAAATCACTACTCCTGGTCTAGTGTAGATTCGAACTCGGAACTTCTCGCAGTGGAGAATGCATCTTATGAATCGATTCAGTCGAGGGTGCCTTCTCTACCTCCTCCAGTGCTTAGTCGGCAGCTCTGTGGTGCACCCGGTGTTGTTTTACCGTTGAACATCACAAAGAAACAACACGTTAAGTTTCAACCCGAGATAACAATTGATTCACAATCCCACGCAACTATCCTCAACCATCACTGTTCTTACACTCCCTCCGTGACTGAAGAGTCTTCGATTCAGGACGAAGAATATTTAACTGGGGACACCGTAGTTTCGGAGGCAAGGGCGAAGCGAGCAGCTTTCAAATCCAAAGCTCCTCCAGCGTTGGGCCTCTCCTATATTTACCCTGAGCTTCCATCCGTGCCTCGGCAAGTTCCGACCAAGTCCGCTGCACTTTCCGCGCAAGCTAGCATTCCCGCAGTATCTGCTTCCGCCTTGACTTCACAGATAGTGGCTTATTCAGCTCAGAAATGTGACAAAGGGAAGGCTAGAGCTCCTGCAACACTGATTCCTCGACGTATGGAGAAGGCTGATTCCAAGAGTTCTTTGGTCTCTTCTCCCCCTTTTACAAGTGATGGTAGTGACTCAGACAGCGATTCGGACTGTTCGGTAGAGATAATGCATGTTCGCAAGGTTCGGCCACTTCCTCAGATTCCGGAGCCGAGCCCGAGCAAGGAAGAAGACACCCCCGCTTCCCATGTCGACGTTTTGCAAGAAGTGGACAATCGGAGTTACCGTATGACCACAACTACCGTCTGGTCACAAGAAACGGGATATACCTTGGGTCGTTCCCTGGAAATGGAGAGCCGGGAGGCAAGCCCCCGACCGGTAGCTGATGTGTTCGTTCCCAGGGCGATGACGGGTGATAGAGCGGACGTAGGAGCAGTGCCGGTGATCAGCAAGAATGCGCCTCGTGTTCCTCCCAAACCCCTTCTCCTCTCAGCTAGGGTCGGGTCCTTGGTTGGGTCGAAGCTTTCGGCCAGCTTGTCGGGCATGCTGAGCCCAAGGACTCCCATCTACAGATTCTCTCCGCCACCGGGTGGCAGCATCGTTTGAAGGGCTCTTCTTGATCATGATGTATTTGTACTTGGTTGCACAGATTACGGTCTTCATGAACATATTCCATCAGCGTTTGAGTTCAAGTTTTATTGTTGTTCTGCCAGCGTTGAACCATCTTCTGGCTCCAAATAGAGAATAACTTGAAGTACATACGAGTTGCCACGGATGTTTCGGGTAAACAAACCATGGCTATCTCACGCCTGAACGCATATCTGAACAGGTCTACGAAACACCTCGCCGATGGCGCTGTCAAAAGCATGTCCAATTTACATTCTGCTTACTGGCTGCGTTTGACCTCCCCGACCTACTGACAGTTCTCCGCATGGAAGGCACAAACCCGCCCAATCGTGCGGCCCTCACGCTCCTAAAGCTCCACACCCAACAAGACGTTCAGGGCATTGCGACCGGGTGCGACGCCGACATTGGCGGGACGTCCACGCTCCAGTTCGCGCTTGACGGGTCGCCGGAGCGGAACGTGGGCAGCGGGAGCACTGCGAATGCCCGGTTTTGGGGCGAGATGCGGCTGGCAGTCCGCCCCGAGTTTCAAGGGCGCGTTCGGGGCGGCTATGCGGGGTTCAGGACAAAAGTACGCTTGATCTTGACCGAGCTTTTGGCCCCTCCTTCACAGGCGACCACGGTTTCCGATGAACTGACCTCGCACTTTGTCAGCCGCGGCCATCGCTGTTCGGAGAAATCTGCGACGACGTGTCCAACCACCAATACCTTGCGTTGCGGCTACGTCTCGCCGGCGACCCTCGCACGCGTAACTCATACTATGTCAACCTGCAGACGGACGGACCGGTTACGACCGATTTGTGGCAGCACCGCCTGTATTTCAAGCGGAATGATGGCGGTTGGGAGGACATCTTTGTTGGTGACGTTTCTTGTCGTGCCAGCCCACCGGCCCGATCATGTTGACATGGCCCGTTTTCTATGACCCATGACAGATCCCCTTTGACAATTTCATTCTGACAAACACAGGCGAGCTGGTCCAGCATCAGATTACCATGTTTCGACAACGAATTCGGACCGTTGGCATTTCGATGTTGGGGGGTAATAGTGGGGTGTCAGGATTTTATGATCTCGGAATTCATTCAATAAGAGCCGTCAACGAGGAGGATCTATCTAGGCCGTCTTGTAAGTCACCGCCTCTAGTTCGAGAGTGTCCTAATAGCTAGCTTGATGACTAGTGGTCGAGAAAGACCCCTCTCAGGGTGCATGACAGGATTAATTGTCCCAGTCGACTGAGCATAACATCAATACAGAATGAAAGAGTGTCCATTCACTTTTGTAAGGTGCACAAAGAAGCATAATATATACAAGTTGGCATAACTAGAGATTGGAGAGAATGAAACGCATACCTTCAGCGAGGGAGGCTGCCCAGTGTACACAATCCCAAAGGTAAAAGAGAAAAGAAAAAGCAATGAGAAGGCTGTAGCAGTAGTTAAGAAAACACCGAAAGAAGAGAACAAACAGTTCCGAGATATCAAATGACCACGCAGCCACCGCAGCAACCACTGTGGTCACCTTCGCCAGAGTCCTTGCCATTGTATACACCAGGTCCACCCGTGCCCGAGTTAGTCATCACGGGTCGCCCAGTCTGCTGCTCCTACGTTATGTCAGAGATGACATACAACAGCGGCACGGTCGGCCAATTTACCTTGTTGTATTTCCTAATCTCGCGCACAAGGTTGCTGAATGCCTCGTCGACGTTGATACGTTGTTTGGCCGAGGTTTCGATGAATTTGCAACCAAAATGTTTGGCGAGGTCGCGGCCCTCTGGGAGGTGAATGAGCAGCGTCCCGGTGGGAATAACGCGTCGCAGGTACCGTTCATGCCAACCTGACGTTCATACTCAAGATCACACTTGTTGGCCACGACGATGACAGGGAAAGAGTCCTGGTCCTTGACGCGAAGAATCTGCTGGTGGAACGTGCTGATTTCTTCGAACGAGTTGCGCGACGTAATGGAGTAGACCAGGAGGAAGCCTTCGCCTGTGCGCATATATTGTTCGCGCATGGCTCTGTACGCGGTAGATGTTGATCACACTTTCTTGAACCACGCGAATGGCCAAGCGGCGTACCCGTATTCCTCTTGCCCAGCAGTGTCCAGAACATCGAGCAGTGCAACTTCGTCATCAATGACGCACTGTTTGCGATACGAATCTAGAGACACGGAAATAAGAAGATGGTGGACAAAGAACAACAGATAAGCACCCTCGATAGTTGGGTCGTACTCGTCGACGAAGTGACTTTGGATAAACTGGATGGTCAGAGCAGACTTGCCGACGCCTAGAGAGTAGATGTTTGCGAAGACGGCTAAAAACGAAGGGGGGATGCTTACCACCGCCGCCAACGACGACGAGCTTGTACTCTCTCAGAAACTGTGCCTGCAAGAAAGGTCAGTATTGTGCAGGGACAGGGGGCGGAACGAGCGAACTCTGGACATGGTGCGTCGCGCGAAAAGGAAGAAAGGAAGGCCGAGGAAAGATGGAGATACACCAATGGCTCCCGTTATAGCCAAATACGCCACATCAACTTCACACACAGCATCCATCCGGTACAGCCCATGGATGTTCACAGCTTGCCTAGCTATCACACCCATCCATCTCCGAGCAGCTACTCAGGCGGCTGGGGGCCGTCTACCCCCATCAGCCAGCAGATTTTAGCGGGGCTTACTCATCACGCAAATCCGCCGGTGACTGAGATGTTAGTTGAACATCACCGTGTCCCGCTCTTTCGCTTGAACCCGGGAGTAACGTTGACCCACATTGGGAGTGCGATACAGGGATCACGGAAGCCGGCAGCTCACGACTCGTGAGGCCCTCTTTCAACCCTAACACACGGCAGGAAGAAGCGGCTCATACTACTCCCGCAAAAAGTCGGTGTCTCCGGACTGACATAAACATGACGATCTGCCCTCCGCATATAGGGCACGAACGCGGGTATGTTGTAGCCATAAAACCTGACAAACTTGCGTATGCACGCAGAGGCTTAAGTTTGAGCCCAGTGGGTCTTAATTCGCACCCAGGCGTGCTGCCATGCCAGACCCTAAACCGTTCGTTTCCCGGACGATCCCCCAGGGTGGTACGTCCTTTGTGCATGCATAGGCAACTGCCACAATACTGGTTACAGATTACTTCAGGTTTATCAGCGATAGGTCGGCTATCAAACGGAGTCTTGTTGATCGTGCTGGCTTGTCTGCAGATCGTCAACTTGAACAAATATTCTCTCTTTTACCCTCTGAGGTCGCTTCACGCCTCTGTGTATCATGAACTGGATCGTGTCCACTCTGCCTACCATCCGTGTAAGTCTTTTGTTGCCACACTGTCCCATTCCAAGAGCCCCTGAGCCGGCCGGGCTCCGCAGGAGCAATATAGCGCTGCTCCAACACGTCAAACGGTAAGCGGCTGCACCCCAGCGCCCGATCGCAACGGTGCTATTTCGCAGGTTGATGGTCGTGAATATAGATCGGGTGGAGGACATACTTGACCAACCCCCTGTCCCTCTAGATGTTCTCGAACGTGCTTTATCGACGTTCGGAATCAGGTATGAAACCCTATGGCTTGCTACAGTCCAGGAAAGAAAGCAATCGGAGCATTGTGCTGATGAAGATGGAGTCGAACGCGAGTGGGCGCTTGCAAGGGGAGAGTTTTTGCAAAGAATGCGATTCACAGAGGAAGGGCAGTTGGCCTAGTGGACGTCATTCGGTTCAAGTCTCACTGGTGATTGCGCCTCAGCCTCCTCAGTACATGGTGGGAGCACTAACTTGATTGAGCAGGCTTCCTTTTCAATTTTGTTCCGCGACAAGCACCCACTTTGCTCCAGCAAGGTCGTTTAAAACCGAAGGCGACCCTAGTATTATGACAACCACCCTTGTTTGTTCAGGGTACTGCAAGTAGCGATCGCAATCGCGATTAGAGCCTCCATCGGGTGAGCAACACAGCGTTTTCTGTAGAGTTCTAGCATCAATTCAAAGCTCTGATTGGCTGGAAAACGCACAAATGGGAATTGACTGATAGTTTACCATAAAAACAAACGACAGGACTTCTGGCAGTGCCTGGTTTTTCGCTACGCCAATGAAGGGAGGACCAGGGCACAGTATTCACCCTCAAGTACCCTGTCAGTGCCATACTTGCATTCTGCTATGCCATGGTTTGTTTATCGCAAGGCCTTCGGCATTGAACTGATCACCAACGCCGAAAAGATGTCAGGCAAGTATGGGTCGTGATCCCCTGAATCAGGGGCGTCATTCTTATCAAAGCTGAATCATGCTCATGTGGTGCAGAACTTCGGCAAATTGCGCATTGCTAAGCGGTGAGGTGGTGTTTCTCTACCAGTAACTTAGAGTAATCGTGACAAAGGAAAAGAGATCTAATTAAGGGGCTGAAACTTTGTGTCAAGAGATGGCGAAATATAAAATGAGAAGGTCTCGAGAGGGGCTTGGAAAACCTTTGAGTCTGACATTTTGGCGGCTTGTAGAGGCGCACTCTCACTGAGCCTGTAAAACTCGACATGCATTTTCCACCACGTTGACAATTTGCCGAGCAGAACGGTAACACGCAGGTTACATGAGGTAATCTATTAAGTAAATCACTACCGACGCGCCCTCGTATAAACAGCACGCGCAATCCATTTGGGGTGGCGACTCACAGCAGCTTTCGTTCTTCAGCATGGTCGAGCCTCATGCCCTCTTCGCACACATTCTCGCCCAAACCAGGCAAAACGTCGAACTACTCGTGGCTTACAAACAAATCTCAGAGGTCGATGGAGAAGAGATCTTGTCGAAGCTCTCTATGAATGCTGAGAAACGGTCCAGGCTAGAAGAGACATCAATGGTGGCATTGGCGCAACAAACGCAGCGATTGAGCATGTCACCCGCTCCGCCAAAAGTAGAAGCACGAGCAATCTGGGGGTGGGCTAGCGAGGTGCGATTTCGCGTGCTTGTCGTGTGGCATGCTGACGCAAAAGGCGCAGGATCCCAACGATCTAACGTTTGAAGCCGGGGAAATCGTAGAGGTCATCACGGAGATGAATGCAGACTGGTGGACAGGACGCAATCGATCAGGAAAGCAGGGCCTATTCCCGTCTAACTATGTCGAGAAACTACCACCGCGAAGCTCGTCTCCGATTTTGGTCCCGGAGCCACGCAAGTCGACGACGTCTATTCACTCCAGGGGATCTTCAGAGCAGCGATACCCGTCTCCTGCGCTACCACATCCGTCACCGCTTGGCCCGCCACAGCCATATCCTGCAGCGCCACAGAACCATTACCAACCTCCCGTCGGATATTATCCGCCCTCAGGACCACCCCCGGGTGCGGTGAGCTATTCTTACACACCGCCTGCTGGCCCGCCGACGCCACAGCCGGTGCCACAGCAAGCGCCTGCGAAGAAGAGCAAGTTGGGAGGACTCGGACAAGCGGTGAGTGTAGACGAATGTTCGTCTGGCGAGATGGTGAGGAACATAATCATCAGATGGCGCAATCTGCGGCGAGTGGTGCAGGGTTTGGTGCCGGTGAGTCTGATGCGGGTTGTTACAAGCATGACTGATGTCGCCGGGCAGGTGCTGCGATTGGCAGTGGGATCATAAACTCGATATTCTAGATGATGTAGGATAGTTGCTAAGCATGGGAAATCGGAGGGATGATTGTGAGAATAAACTACTGAAAGAGGGAGTCACAGGGGATGCTGACAGATGCGCCGGAGGATGCTGAGGAAATCGGCATGCTATATTATACTATCGAAAGGCAGGTCCCATCCATGCGCTTCCCCCGCACTCACTCTCCGTGTCTCGTCCCTAATGTCTGAACCAGACCCACACCACTCTCCCCGCACTATCAAAATCATCGTTATATCTGACTACGTCTGTCTGCTCTCCGCCTCTCTCTCTCCAAGCCCTTCCTCATTTTCCCCCAGATTTGCAGCTTCTGTTACATAGCCAACAAGTCTCTCCATGACGCCATTGATGCTTGCCGCGATCTTCCCATCCGTTTTGATGTCGAATTTCGTCCGTTCGCCCTCATGTGCGCCGCCTCCCTCTACACCATCGACGCAAACAAGGGTTACAGCCGCAAAGCCTATCTCGCTAAAAAGTTTGGTAAGGAACAGGGAGAAGCAAAGTGGAAAGTTGCTGCAGACATGGCTCAAAGGGCTGGCTTGAAAATGTGCGTCTTCGTCCCTTACTTCATTTTCACCCCTGCTATAATTCCCTCACCCACAGGGCGGAGGACGGTGTCGTCTGTCGGTCAACCCAAGCTCACAGGCTCTCCGTAAAAGCCTACCAGATTGGAGGTCAAGCAATGCAGCAACAGCTTAACTCCCTCATCTTCGATGCGTGCTTTGCAAAGGGCGAGGACATCAGTAGCGACAATTTTCTCGCCGACGTTGCTGTCAAGGTTGGCCTCATGAACAGAGAGAGGGTAACTTTTCTAATTTCACATCGTGGCCTTCGCTTAGATGCATTCTAGGCAATCGAGTTTCTCAGGTCCACAGAAGCTTTGGACTGTGTGGAAAAGATGATCGAGGCTGCTAGAGCGAACGGCGTCAATGGGGTGCCATTCATTATCATTGACGGAAAGTGGGCCTTGAACGGCGTGCAACCTATGGACTGCTACGTTCAGGTTAGCCACCCCCTTCTACCGCATCTTCTCTCATGAATGTCCCTTTGCCAGATCTTCCGCAAGCTAGCCCAATCACAATGCTTTCCCACCCTCACGAGTCTGGCCAAGGCATGTAACGACTGCAAGGATCCGATAATCGCTCCTGCACTCCCCGTGCAATGACCGTAGCGTCACTGTACCTTCGTGCTCTCTATTATCTTGTTGTGGTTGTTTTTCTTTGCATTTCACCGGATCATCCAGCATATCAGTGTGCTACACCGCGATACATGTATCAATCTCGACTATCTCGCAGGAATTCCCGCGGGTCAAGTTGTGTATGTTCATGCATTACAAAGCATGGACTTGTCGTTCCTTAATTCCTATTCCTTATTCGGATCCGAACTAGTTCCCTCTCTTAGCACAATGTCTCAGCTGTTGTGGAATTGCCTTCTCTATATCCTTCTCTTGTTCGCAAGTATTCCCTTGTGCTCACCGACGGGACGTGAGGTGAGTTTACAGTTGTTGACCCGATAGTCGGCTTATGGCGGGCGAGCGATCAATCCATGCATTGCTATAGTTAGACTACAGGTGAGTGACCTGCCTCCGAGAAGAAAATACTGCGGGCTGTTGGGAATTTCCCATTTATGCAAATACATTTGCATGGGAAATAACAACATGAAGTAGGCTCCTGCATTGACGTGACCAGGGCTACGGGTTAAGTTTGAAAGCCGTCATGTCAAACTTTTTGCCTTTACTAGGGCACCACTCTCTTGTGATGGCCTGTTGGTGCATGAACAGATACATCGACATTCGCGAGATGAGCGAGGCTCTTCTAGGCACTGCGCGAATAAATTACTGAACAGTGATACCATGAGGATATCAATTATTCGGCCCAGCATGTTGTCCTAACATGGCGTGACTTTGCCTTTCTCGTCATCGCTTCGCCGTTTGGACACACTGGGGCACCTGGATACCATCGTCCATGGGACCCATCGAGCCCACCAGGGATGTGGCGGGATGGATGTGATTAGCGTTCGGCTATCGACTTAATAGTCCTCACAGGTCGATGCTTGTAGGCAGTACGGTCGACATGCTTATACAAAGAGTTTGACGAGGTTGGTCTCAGTCCAGGCTGCGATTGCCAGCGGTAGAAGGTCTCCGAGTCGGTCGGGTGGTCTTTCAGCCTCATGGCGGTGCGCGTGTAACGGTCTCCAATCGTGCGTCTGTTCCACATGCCTACCATAGTGTGCCACAAGTTAGTATACCAGATGAATATGCTCTCGCTGTCTCGTCACGCCGTCCACATTACTTGATACTTATGTATCTAAGGCAAGGCGTGGTTGGTTCCCGCGCCACCGGGAGGGAGGCAGGTGCTAGGTTAGGCAAGTCCCCTCTGGTTTTCAACTTGTTCACAACCTGGCTCTTGTTCACATCGCGCAAGGCCAGTGCACATGACCCTCTTTGTCCCCCTCGACGAAAATCAGACATCTCCATCTTCTCCTCCTTTCCTTGTTCATCCGAACGATGCACCGCTCCATCTGCACAGGGCTTTCAGAGCAATCTTGAAGGCGAGGCGCTTGGTTGTCGTCTGTGGTGTGTCCCTCTACTGATAACCTCCGGAATCCTTCGGAACACCAACCCTCCTTCTCACCGAACCCTTCAGGCGCGGGCATTTCTGTCCAAGCAGGCATTCCAGACTTCCGATCCCCAACCGGTTTATTCCAGACCCTAAAGCGAGACAATCCCAAAGATGGCCTCACTTCTGGAAAGGATCTCTTTGATGCATCCGTGTTCAATGTGAGCCACCTCCCTTATCATATTTTCCGTGCCTTCTGGGCCCGCTTGTTGTCACCAGCTTTGCTTTTCGGCCCCCATGACGCCTCACCCGCGCTGCACCCGAATTAAACGCACATCATGCTCACACAAAACTTTCCAGTCAGAGCACACAACCTCGTTGTTTTGTCAGATGATCGCCCAGTTATCCGAGCTGTCGCAAGCGGCGGACCCCACCCCCTTCCATCAGCTGCTCCGCGCCCTTGACGACCGCGGACGGCTTTTACGTGTCTACACTCAAAACATTGACGCGATAGAATCAAAATCCGGTCTTTCCTTCGGCGTCCCAGAGTTCGAAGACAGGCGCTGCAAGCCTCGATCTAGGGCAAGGACCGTTCCCACCACCAGCCCTGCAGATCTCACCCCATCGACGAGTTTCACTCCGTCACAGCCCTCCGTGTCGCAGCCCGGCTCGCGTTTGCCCTCACCTACGGTCGAGGTGCCACGATGTATCCCGCTTCACGGCACGCTTCAGACGCTACATTGCCAAACGTGCACCCACACGTTTCCGCTGGAACATTACCTGGGTTCGTTGACATCAGGAACACCTCCTTACTGCCCAGAATGCACACAAATGGAGGAGACGCGGCAGTTGATTGGTAAGCGTGCCCGTGGCGTGGGCAAGCTTCGTCCTAGTGTCGTATTGTATAACGAAATGCACAAGGATGGAGAAGGCGTGGGGGAGGTCGTCAGGAGAGACCTTGTTGGAGGTTCTAAAGGAAAAGGCCGCAACGGCGCGGATGTCCTCTTGGTCGTTGGTACCAGCTTGAGGGTCCCAGGCACGAAGCGCATCGTCCGCGAGTTTTCGAAAGCCGTGCGATCTCGTACTCCTACCCCATCCAAGGACTTGCCGAATTCAACGCCGACACGGGCACCCAAGTCATCTGCGTTGCCCCATCGACCCCTGGAGTCCAAGGACGATTCTCCTCCTGTGAAGTCGATATATCTTAACCTCGATTTTCCTGCTCCTACTCGGGAGTGGGAAGGGGTATTCGATGTGTGGGTACAGGGCGATGCCCAGAGCTTTGCCCACATGTTGATGGACGCGATTTCCAAAGAGGTTGCAGCAAAGGAAGCCGTACTTGAGCGGAGACGCAAGCGCGAAGAGGAAGCAGCGTCCGACCAGCAGGCCGAGGTGATGGACCAAGCCCCCTCCACCAAAAAATGCAAGAGCGCAATCAAGTCATCCTCTTCTCATGAACAAAAGCCCTCGGAGGGTCTCAGCAGTGCTCCTCGGAAACCTCGCAGCAGCAAACAAATTGCCCGACCACCGCCAAGCAAAACGCTGACCGGGTCTGCTTCGAAGCCGGCATCTGCGGAGAAGATCGTCATTCGGATTCCAGTCAGGCGACGTGTTCCCGAGGTCGTACTTCCCCCATTGCGTCATACGAAACAGGATTTCCCCGCTACTCCGTCCGGTTCACAGCTAAAGCATAAGACGCCTCGCTCCGCGGGTCGCAAGCATAATCGCAAACGTTATCCCGCATCTGATAACACCGAGAGCAATCCGACGACAGACAGCGATCTATCTGACGTGTGTTCCGATGTGGAAACCCCGGACGAGCTTCCAATGACAGAGTTTCCTTATCCATTGTAGCATCATCGAGTTAGACGAGTGTCCTTCGGCATTCCTTCGAACAGACGCGTGTGCCTATCCTTATTTTCTTTATGTACCAAGGGCTAATGCTAGACCGCGGGATGCATGATTATCCGAGAAAGAGGGTACTGATCTCTGCGTTCATCATGTTGCCCAAAGGGGTGGAGGAAGGAACTCGCGTCCCGACTCCCGACTCCCGAGGAGCCCATGGGGGGGAAAACATTCACACGGTGGTACACGCGTACCCAGATTCCGAGCCCGACTACCCCAGCCATGTCGTCTACGTCAAACGTCTCCAAGCCGGAAGAAAACGCCCCGAAGGCACAGGAGAAACCAAAGTCTGAGAATGTCCCCCACCTCGGTGTTCTAGAAGAGGACGATGAGTTTGAGGAGTTCGAGTGTGCAGGTGAGACTGCGGCCACACAACCGTTTGAGTGATGGTTGGGCTGAAGACGACGTGATCAGACTGGGACGACTCGCAGACGGATCTGGCGCATCTGAATGGTGCCGCGCCCGGGGTGGCCGGCTCGAGCGGGGACAAGCTATGGGAGGACAACTGGGACGACGATGACATCGAGGACGAGTTCAGCATACAGCTACGGTGAGTCTGAAGCGACCGCGCGAGCCCGACGACGCGGCATCTTGATGTGACGCGGATCTGCAGGAATGAGCTCGCGAAAACGGGGAAGGGGGATGCCATGCAGCATTGATCCCGCCGTAGCTACATGCTAGTCGCCGACGACCTTGTATCACCAGGAATGTGTGAATTAACAGCGCCTGCCACGCATCACAAGAAATCACACTGTTACATTTCCTGTATCTGGATGCGAAGTACTTTTGATATGTTCCATACGCTGACAGACCCTACTCTTCGTCCTCCAGGTCTGGCAACCGTTGCGACAACAGGACCAAGGCCGTGGTGAGTACCATCAAGACGACATAGACCAAGTTGCCACCCAGCACGTTGTACTCTTTGGAAACAGCAAACAAGGAGGTTGTCAGCGCCGGACCAATGGCACGTGCGATAGACGTCAGACTCTGACTGAGCCCGTTCGTCGAGCCGAGCGACCGTTTGTTGGGAGCCGCTCGCGTGATGAAGATAAAGATGACAGCTGCTACAATATGAGATTATCAATATTCCCAGCAACTGCTGCTCAGACGCACAATATGACAGGTCCATGATGACCACGAATATGAGTTGGACGACGATAAGGATCCAAGTGACAGGTCCGACTCGTCCCTGTGCTGTGACAACAGCACTCATAAGCGGGAAAAGGACAATCAATGGGTAGAACCAAAGGACAGCGGTACAAAACACTTTTTTGGCTCCGAATCGTGCGATGATCTTTGCACCGAAAAAACCCTGCACGAGACCATCCACGACACCAAGTGTGGCCAACCATGCGCCAATGACGGATGGCGGAAGTCCTAGGCCACCGATTTCGAGGGGCGACGAGTAGAACAAAGGAAGTAAGACAAGGAAACCGATCTCAACTAGTGCCAATGTTCCATAATTGGTGATAGGTATCATCACAGAATAGGTTGTCAAAAGGGTCGACATTGGAAGGGGTGGTTCGTTGTTCGTGACGGGCGGGTTATCTGTAATGTCCTCGACCATAGGTGTCTCTGGAGATTTCACGCTCGTCTTCGATGGCAGCGACTAAAAGGTCAAGGACTGTGATTCGTTGGCACACCGAAGCACGCTGATATCGTACCTCTTTCATAAACACAACGCAGATAAAAAATGTCAACAGGGTAAAACACCCCGCTACAAGAGAGGGAAGAAAGTACGGATATTTCACCCAGAAGTCACCC
Source organism: Tylopilus vinaceipallidus (assembly GCA_038089215.1). NCBI lineage: Eukaryota > Fungi > Basidiomycota > Agaricomycetes > Boletales > Boletaceae > Tylopilus > Tylopilus vinaceipallidus. The sequence goes on from JBBPKK010000086.1 coordinate 14,551, forward strand.
CAAAAGATGTGAGGCCATTGCTCGTGCGGTTTCACGAGTGCACCGCCATAGAGTGGACTACGAAGTGGATTCAGTTTAGAATCATCACACAAATGAGCACGTCCAAACGTACGCAATGGTAAGTCCGATACAGAATATAGAGGGCACAATAGCAAAGACTTGGGCCATGTTGCTATTATCCGACATATCACCGAGCATACTCTTCATCACCCCAACGTTACCATTGAGAACACCTGCGATGCATCGACTGTGGTCGTCCTTTCAGCAGACTTGTGGACAAATAAAGGGTAATCTCACTCGCCTGATAATAAGCGTAGGGAGCGTGCGCGATAACCCAAAGGCGATGTTGGATACACTCAGACCCAGCAGCCCAATCAAAATGACGGGCCGGCGACCGATGAAATCAGACAACCGGCTCCACTGCCATGTAGTCAGTGCCTGGGTGACAAAAAAGAGAGACTCCTATGCAAGAAAAAAAAAAAAGCAGCGCGTCGGACACGGTCGGCGAGATGCCACAGTCCACCTACGATGAGACCCGCATAATAACCAATCTTACGGTCGTCTCCTCCCGTGACACCGAGCTCGCCGACAAGCTTTATTTGTGGACAATGGCGCAAGTGTTAGATCATTGCAAGGGTACAACAATCAGCGTTAACAAACCTGATTGATGAAGGGGAAGATGTATGCAGATGAAACGGGTTCCGCAACAAGGGCCAGGAAGACAAGATTTATCTGGGCCCACGGTAATGGTGTTCTGGGCTTTGCCAGGAGAAGTGGAGTCTCCTCGTCAATGGCTCTGTCAGTGCTCGCCATGGTAGGAGTCCGAAACGCGGAAGAATGTAGCCGAAGACCTCAAGTACTGCTCGCTTTGAAACTCAACAATGCACGCTCTTAAATTTACGTGGGGGTGAACCGAGTCAGACCGAAGCTTGTACCCAGTAGTACTAGCCGGTTTCCCAAGGTCTATTTATATAATACCGACCACTGGTAGCCAATCAAAACTTATAAGCTGGCTCATGTCACATATCATGGAATCTCAGTGAAGCCAGCTAGTGCAGCAAGATCGCAAGGAGGGCTTTCTCCCTCATTTGTTGTGGGTTCCTTGCTGTCAACCAGATGCATGTGATGATCCGTAGCGATCAAATCGGACAATGCCTCCCGGTTGTCCAACTGATTAGCGCTTAGCACTTACATAATATTAGACACCAGCATAACATTGACAGAAATCATTTCATCGTAAAAACTCGCGGAAGAAAGTGCATCGTGGTCAAATATCGATATTTACGCTGTAGCTTTCAGATCATTCTTCTCGTCACCAGAGTAATCGGACGAAGTCTCAACGTCCTGTATACCCATCTGAGAAGTGTCGAATCCGTGTTCCTCCAGATACAAGCGGAACTATAGGATACGTGTCATGACAAACTATCTGGGAAAAGGAAAGGCACTTACTGCCTCATCCTCCGCTGCCATCCCATCGTGACTAATGGGCTTGACAAAGAAGAATATAACCAGAGCGCTAACGATGGCGAGGCCACTGGCAATCCAGAACGGGCCCGTAGTTCCCTTAATTGAGTTGGAGCCACCGAAATCTGTGCTGTACTTAGCTCCGGTGTCGGGTGAATTCACAAATGCTCACCATCAACGATTGATTGCCAGCCTTTCGAAGAGACATCAATTAATCACCGTAGAATTTACCAATATCATATTCCACGTACAATATGTGCCAACAAATGCACCAACTTTGCCAATAGCCGCAGCGATACCATAATAATGACCACGGACTGCAGTGGGCGAACTCTTAGCCGCAAGAACGCCAGTGCAGTTTCCAGGACCTGCACGTATGAGACAATGTCTATGTGGCCCAGTAAGCCACTTACCGAATTCCCCGAAACTCAAGAAAATACCATACACGACCTGGATCGAAATAAACATTTGCTCATCTCTTTATGCAGTCCATAACTTACTGCAAAAGCAGCAATGTGCTGAGTTATACGAGTGTATAAGCCACTCATAATGAAGCCAATAATCGCCTGACAAAGCAAACCAGTGATCTAATGTGTTATGAGCTTCAAGATCATATGACGGTGAGTCCGGCGAAATCACCATCGTCCTCTTAGGACCCAGATAGTCGATGACAAATGCACCGATGACAGTCCCTGGCACACCAGTGAGTGAAGGTGAATCGAGGCTGACGAACTAGCACAAACCTGGGATGTAGAATAGACTGCAAGGAGACGTATGAGTAGAGGAATATGGGGTGAAAATGGAAACAAACTTTATGACAACACTCCACCCAAACACAACTGTCAGAGAAGCAGAATTTCCAGTAACACTAGCACCGGTTTAGCTTTAGTAACGTTATCCGTCCAAGATCTAAGTTTGCTTACACGTCTGTGATTGTCGAAGAGTAGAGGCCAAACTGTGCACAGATTAGGTGCCATGAGGCACAAATGGGACAACAGTCTCACCGGATACCTGTATCACCTTAAGCTGCAGTGTAAAATTAAAGCAAGTGTACATACGTGATGAAGTCGTAGATGAACCTAAATTCAGTAAATGCATGATACGGATCCAGCACAGGTTCGACACATACCAAGCCAGAGAGATCCCGAACAGCCCTTTCCAATAGCGCTTGATAATGAGATAATAAGGGATCCGCACAGTCTTCATGGAATGCTTTTTGTAGCTCGTTGGCTCTGTCATGCGCAAACGCCACAAAAACACAGCAACAGCAGGAACAACGCCTAGACCAAGAGAGAGACGCCATACAGCCCGGAGATGATTGCTTCCAAAGCTATTGAGAAAAGTTAACTGTGCAACCCTCACTGAATGTACGATGCAACCCACATCCAGTACAAAACCAGAGGGACGAATGCGCCAATCACGAAACCAACGTCGATCATTGTGTCTGGAACATTATTAAGATTTAGAGCGTGAGGTTGGAGTTAGGAAATCCATACTAGTTGCAAGGGCCAACCATCGATGCTGAGCATTCTTGGCAATGCCTTCCTCTTCCGTTTGTTCTGCAGCAGAGACTGAGCCGCACGGGTATTCTGCACCGATGCCAACGCCTATTAGGAAACTATGTTTTATGGTGATGAGGTGGTTTACGAAGTATTAACAAGGATAGTTACCGGCATGCAGCAAGCATGGCGATCATTCCACCGAAACTGCCGTTTGCACCCGAAGAAGCAGCGGATAAGCCAGCGAAAACGGTAACGATGCCAGTCGCGGTCATCTGGTAGTCTTAAGCGTTGTGTGGTATCACTTTGACTTCTGACCACCCTCACCATGCCGAATTTGCGACCCAGTTTGTCGGATATCCATCCAAAGGTTAACATACCCACAAACATACCTATCAGTGACATTCGACATAAATACGAGGAGAGGGAAGAAGCTAAGAAAACCGAACCTACGAAGCCGACACTCGCGATCACGCTACCATAGTTGGTTGTGTTCAATGCATCCGAACCGTAGATCGTGGTCAAGACTGCACGTTGGGTGAGTCGTCGATGGGGTTGAATAACGAGCAAACGTCTCACGTGTCTTGACTATATGTGCGACACTGAGTACTTAGCAGGCACCGTGCAATGAGGGGAGACGTACCCGCTCCAATGACATTATTGGAGTATCCTGAGTGAACGATGACCTAAGCGCATGTTGCAGAGAAATGCATCAAGTGACGTTACCATCAGAAAACAAGGCAGTTCCACAGCTGTTTGAGAGATAAGGTAGATTTAGAGGTAGACAGAGAAGGAAACGCACGCAAAAATGAGAGACACTCTCGAAAGGCCTCCAACATGCGGCGCCTGCTGCTTGGTCATGTCTGTGGACGGGAGAAAAAGCCAGAGACCAGCGGCGATCGGCTTGTGTCGAGCATGATTTTATACGGCCACATTAGGACAAGGCACAGCAGAAATATACCCAAGGGCTTGTATAGTATGTATTTATATTGTGGTGGTATCAATCATTGGCTGGCATGCGGGAACGTTCGTGGACCATCAAAGTCGCACGGAAAGCCGTTTTGGGTTCGCGTGGCGACATGCCCAACTGCTCTGCGATCATACGTGTTGTTAGTGTCAAGATCAGGCACCTCCTTCGGCCCGCCGTCAACACTGCACGGCAGCCTGAGAGGCAAGGATGTTCAACGTTCAGCCCCGGGCCAGCGGACCTGCGAATCCGAGGTAAAATTATCTATAGGTTAGCTCCCTGGAAACACATCGACATTGTAAGGTTGAATGGAATGATGAACTCCGAGTCGCTTGATTAACCGCCTCGAACATACCGTCAAGTACGACGTTGACATGAACATGTCCGATAGTGAGACAGGTTCTGAGCACGGGGGGAAACGACCTGAGCTGTCAGGACACGAACTCGCCTGATAGAGCCAGCCTGAGTGACACCAGTACCTTCGACCTTCACGAGCATGCCGGTGATCATGATGGACCATTACAATCTTGCCAAGCTGACAGCAAGCATCACAGAACAACAAGGTTCAAACAGTATGAAATCCTGGAATTGTGGCTTTTGCTGCCCAGTATTCAATAGTGAACTTCGGGCACACACGGGATCGCAACAGGTTGCTCTAGACGCCATGGAATTAGGCAAGAGACCTCTGATCATCGACCGCGGCCATCGATCACTGGCAGGGGCCATTATTACATAAAAATATTGATATTCTCACAATCCATGCAGGTGCATACAGCTGCAGCGGGCCTTAAAGGCATCAATATGAAGCGCACTCGCGCTGATACAGACAGATCGGGCTCCCCCCCTCCCCGTCCGCCGCACCCACTGCGACCCCAAGTCAAATATGAGCGGAGTCCGTCTCCTGTGTTTTTCGAAAAGAGACTCGTCACTTCCGGGACGAGACGCTTCGCTCCTGTTCCCGACGACTGTCGCCCGTCTTGCAAGGAATACAAACAGAACCGGTTAAAATGGGTTACAAGATGTGTCAGTGAATTGGAAGCACTGAACCTCATCCCAGAGAGGAAACTGGTCAGGTCCGTCATGAGACCATCGACCTACAGCTTTCCCTTCTAATAAACGTCCGCTTAAATTCTAGGGATGACGGCTTGATTATCGACTGGTACGCAAGGGATGTTATCAGTGTACTATTTCTCTCACCCTCCGCAGGAGGAGCCATGTCCCCGTTCTGTCAGATACTCTCAGATCTAACGCACAGTGGCATCGTTCTTCTGCCACAGAAGGGTCTCTCGCAAAGTCAATTATCTCTAACAAAGAGCCTCCCCCATCATTTCCCTCTATTTTTGGCGACGCTTCTGATAGCCAACCCCTGCTCAAGAAAAGGGTACTACTGCCGCGGTCGTCATTGATGCGTCGAAACGGGTCCTCCCAACCTACCTTCACCAATCCACCACTGAACGGATCGGGCCCCTCTTCAATGTGTCCAGAAGCGCCACCTTCCGCCGATGAATTAGATCACGAAGCTTTATTCCATTCGCCGTTCGTTGGGTGCATTTCCACTTCAGCAAATCGTGTGCCTGCATCTCCCGACATCTCCCTTCAGCAGGGCCCCCTGAACCACGCAACCAGCGCCTGTGGCCGTCTAATCGCTCCTGGCACTTCATCTGCAACAGGGATGTCGGAAATGACTTTGGATTATCTTCGCCGGTAGGCAACTGGCTGAAAATTATAATCTTTTGCTACCTGATTCCTCAGGTCTGTGGTAGATACGTCCAGACCTACGAAGTCGATAGGGCAAGCCTCGCATCTGCCTATGCTCGAAACGCATCCTTCGCATATCGTGTTCACCAGATTGTCAAAAATGCCTCTGAGGATACTTCAACGATATGGGCAGCTTCTCCTCAATGCTTCTGTGAGTCCTACTCTCGTCGGAAAGGGTCGAGGAGACAACTTATACCAGACTGCAGTCGCGGGGACTAAACGGGCGCGACTCGACATAGTGACCACACTGTTAACGCTCCCCTGTCTCCATTTGGATGCCCAACATCCGAACGCTGCCCGGGTTGAATACGACATCTTTTATCTTGGGGCGGATCTCGGGATGTTTGTTGTTTGTCGCGTGGTGATCTCCACCAGAACGGTTGTGCACAGTTTTATCTTGCACAGGAAAGAAGTTGATGTGGAGGACGCAGCCTCTGAGGGTGTCTGGCCCCTGACAGCCGCTGCGCACCAGATTCTTATTTTCCAGACATGAGTTACACCAATGTACACTCAGCACCCCAACATGATCATACCAAAAGAGTTACGTTCTGTGTATGGCTGGTGACCGAGACAATCTCGTGTGGACATACAATCCCCGTCACAGGGGGCGACGCTGAGGCCACGTGGTCGATGGGAATGAGCTTGCAGGCAACCTGCGCACTGCGACACGCCCTTCCGCTCTGACCCGGGCCGATTTTAGTAGCAAACTTGACCTGCTGGAGAACATGCATTGTAAGTGTGTTGGCTCATGGAAATAGGTGCCGAGCCGTTGTTCGGACCGGGGAGGTGCTAGATGCAGATCGCATCGAGATTCAGTGCGGAGGAAGGCAGAAATGCTACATGGTGCTGCAGAGAGGACCGAACGGTTGAGGGTGCATGGATGACGAGGTCGACGTCGGCCGGGAACGTGTCGGCCGCACACGATTTAGGGAATTCAAAGTCCGCTGTTGGGTCGCTCTTTCTCCATATTTTCGCAACCAGTAGGCGCTTTCTTTGCTCAGCACCAGCCCATCCGTACCCTCTCCTTCGACCTTCTCGGACTGGTGTCCTACAATAATCACACATGACGACCCCTCACGTTATAGCTTCATCCTCGGGACATCATTCCCAGGCCACGACTTCCAATGGCATCGTTGGCAATCAATTCCGTGTTGGCAAGAAAATCGGGGAGGGCTCGTTTGGAGTCGTGTTCGAAGGTAGGTTTATCCTTACCAACACCTCGCTTTCTTGTCTTCGAGAAGGAATGTATCGTCGAGCCACCAGAATTAAGGTGTCCGGGCGCTTGAATCCTCCAGCACGGAAATGGCTGCTTATTGTCGTCCCGTGGAGATGCGAGTGTACTTGTCATCTTATGTTGCTTTAGATAGTGATCATCGATATCCCGTCGATGTAATATTCTTCTACCCTATCTTGCTGTTGCATCACCGTGGTTTGCCTGTAACTCAACATTTCCACTCCTAGGCACCAAGCTTCTCACAAACCAGCCCGTTGCTATCAAATTCGTGAGTTAGTGTTCCCCGAGGTGACTTTTTTTTAAAAAAAAAAAATCTTCCTACTCTCAAAGGAACCACGAAAGTCCGACGCTCCTCAACTACGGGATGAGTTTCGATCCTATCGAGCACTCAACGGGACATGTGCGTATATTTCATTCACCCCTTTCTGTCCGTGGTCCAAGCTGTAGTTTCCAGTGGGCGTGCCCCAAGTTCACCACTTCGGGCAGGAGGGACTCCATAACGTTCTCGTAATCGACCTACTCGGTCCAAATCTCGAGGACCTCTTTGACATGTGTGGACGCAAGTTCACCATCAAGACCGTATGCATGGCAGCAAAGCAGATGGTAAGTGGTCATTACCATCGTGCTGTATGCCTGTGTGTGTGTATATGGGTATGATTAGATCGGGATCGTCCTATGTTTCTCCCTCAAGCTTGATCTTATTTTGACTATGAACTAATCCTGCCTTAGATCACCCGGATTCAGTCGGTCCATGACAAGTCACTCATTTATCGAGATATCAAACCTGATAACTTCCTCGTCGGCGTCCCTAGCACGAAAACTGCCAACGTTATTCATATCATTGGTACGTATGCTTTATCTCCCCTGTAGGGATTTGTCATCCTTCCACCTACCTTCCCCCGCGGTTTCACGTTTGTTTTGGTCTTGACGACACCTTGATGTGCAGCCTGGCATATACCGTTGCTCCTTGTCGTTTTCTTGGACTTGCTTATCTGACTTTCTGGTTCAATCAGATTTCGGCATGGCGAAACATTACCGAGATCCGAAGACTAAAGTTCACATTCCCTACCGTGAACGCAAGAGTCTGTCTGGCACAGCACGGTACATGTCAATAAACACTCATCTTGGCCGTGAACAATCTCGCAGAGACGACCTGGAATCTTTGGGTCATGTCTTTATGTACTTCCTGCGCGGCGGCCTTCCTTGGCAAGGACTGAGGGCTGCAACCAACAAGCAAAAGTATGAGAAAATTGGAGAGAAGAAGCAGACTACCCCAATTTCGGAGCTTTGTGAGGGCTTTCCTGGTGCGTTCGCTTCTTGAAGCACCGCCATGTCAACACCTCCGTGGGTGCATGACGATGGTGGCCTTGGTGCACTGTGCTTGTTCTTATTCCTTACATTGCAGAGGAGTTTGCTATTTATATGAACTACGTGCGAAAACTGGGATTCGAGGAGTCTCCTGACTATGAGTTCCTTCGCGAGTTGTTTGCTAAGGTTCTCAAGAATATCGGAGAACAAGACGATGGTATCTATGACTGGATGCTGTTAAACAATGGCAAGGGATGGGAAGCCGGTAATGTGTGTAATATGTGCTCTATCCTAGACTCTTTTTTATACCCAACACTCGTTTCCGGCAGACGCCTTCTTCGTTGTTGGCACAGGCACACGCAACTGCCAATACTCCTCATACCCCCCGTCACCGTGACATCAATCGCCGGCCTCGTGTCCCTGCAGCGGATCCTTCAGCACCATCGACACCTTTAATTCTTGCTCCGGCCCCCACTCACCACAAGAGCACTAGGCGACCTGGCACTCGGGAAGGTCACGGCACGCGAGACTCGATAACCCGAGGCGATGGTAACGCGCAGGTCGCTGCTCCCGTCAATAGACGGGTTAGTCAGAACCCAAGAGATAGTCCGGGACTTTCTCCCCACCCTTATGCCACTGTTCCCACCGTGTCCGGTTATCGACCCAACGGATACGGTAGCGTCTCTCCAGTTCCTCCAACACAACCAGCGGTGGGGATGAGTGGGGGCTATGTTGGACGCACCGAAGGATCCGATTCATTCCTATATGGAGTTCAAGCTCACGGCAAACAGGTGGCTAATTCGCGGGAGGATACCACTGGTGGTACGGTGCTCCGCGATGGTACACATACACGAATGGCCGTATTTGACAGTCAGATGCGTGGGACCGATGATTTGGAAGACGACCGACATCCCAAGAAAAGAGGCTTCTTTTCCAGCTTTTTCTGCTGCCGAGCATGAATCGTCACTGGTTGATCGATCGGTTGGTTGTGATGCGCGGGCCGCATTTTCTTTTGGGACTCTGGTGAGTTATATATGTGGTATTCGTCATTGGCTAATGTGACCACAAAGCACGAGGTATTCGACGACAAGCAACGATCTATCTTCCTATTGCTATTCTACATGCTTATCTAGCTACTTGATCATGGAATCATATCGTTTTCTTTCGCAGGCCGACGATATCCCCAACCCATTTCATACCCTTGACTGTCGTTACGTGGCATCACTGTCACATATTCCAGTTCCGTCTTGCTATAACCCATGTAGGAAGATGGAATTGTTTATATCATCACCCTTGCCTATATTATGGGGCTTGTGTATTGCATTTGTTTACTTTATTTTACTTTCGAAGTACAATCGGAAGGTCGATAGCCTCCGCAAGTGTCGGAAGATAATCAAGTTTTTATTTGTCCCTTTTTTAGAGCTTTTGCGAAGAAAGCACAACGTGGAAATAAAGCTGGTCTGTGACATGATAAACATACTGCAAAGGGTCGAAGGAGAAGGCGAAATGAATGTACAAGATAACAATAACAACGCGTTTGACGAACAGTAATCATGGGTTTGTTTGACTTCCTAATCATACACCCGTGCAAAAAAATGTGGGAAACGTCCGTGTGGGGTGGGGTACCCCGCAGATGTATTCGTAACCATTTGTCTCGCGTTCCCAGTTTGAACAGTGACAAGTTAGAACTTGCCCTGTTTGATGCTTGCTGCACCGACCCCGCCATAGATGCCTGCCCTGCGGCTCGTCTCCCCAGGAACTGCGGCATTTCTTACTCCCGCATTCTCCCCGATGCCAGCCCCCTGAGGGACAATAAGGTAGGGCGCTGAGGCGGGATATGCGCCTGAGGGAACCTCGTAGGGGGTATTGGACGGATCAGGTTCTGAGACGACATATGTGCGCGTTCCTGAGGACGACAGATGGGGCTCGGAGGAGTTGTCGTCCTGCTTTTCGTAGATAGGCGCGGCGGTGGAGGGCGTCGTCAGGCAATTGGAAGCATTGAGGGCGACAAAGGGGGAGTGAAATGCGCGAATGGGGACGTGTTGGAGGGGACTACGGGCGCGGCGGAGGGCGGCGAGAGCGGACATGGTGTGGTTGAGAGGAGACGGGTGTGGGGGTAGAGACCAAGGACCAAGAGCCGTGCGAAAATAGGTCCACATGATGATGACATAATCTATTGCTTGTGACGAAGTGCATCCGCGGAGTTGCGCGCATTGTCTCTTGCATCGCCCACCCGTCTTTTGGTGTAGTGCCCGGTCTGAGTCCCTGGGCTAAATGCCCACCCGTATTTCCGACACCGACGGCGCTGACCCATCCTTGTAGCGCCGTGGCTTACCTGCTGTGTCATTTCCACCCAGTCACCCACCTCTTCTCATCTGCCCTTCCACATTTCCCTGCGTCCATGCGCAGATCGCTCCGATGCAGCCCCAACTGCTAATCACAGCGGACCTGTGAATCGGCTCCCCGCACGGTTGCTTCCCGGCTAGATCTCCCAACACGAGGTCGCTTTAATCGGAAAATGCTTTTGTACTTTTGACCATATCCGTTAATTTAGGGTTCGTGGTTGGCCCACTCGTGTTGTCATCCTTGATGGAAAACGCTGTACCCCACTTGTACCACCTGTATGTAGCTCCGATCGTAAGCTTCGCACTATACCCTTGGAGGTGACTCATCTGATGGCAGCGCGCGGGATCTAAGCTCTCCGATCTATTCCCTCTCAATAACGAACCCACAACTCCAATACAAACGATATCCGGTAATACAAGCGGTAAGGAACGAAAGCATAAGCTTAACCTCCTCCGCGGGCCCTCGATGATTTGAAAACGCTGTGCGCTGGCCTACCGGAAGTTGCCATGTCCATCGCCGGCTCGGATACACGCCCGCAGCCAACAATAGACTCGTTCAGCTCCGTATGTTGTACAAACCCTCCGTTTCTCGTCAACGTTGCGCCTGACCTTTAGCCCCCGGTCGTATCTCGGAGCCAGCGCACTCTGCCACGAATCTGCTTTCCTTTACTCATCGTAGCGTGAGATGAGGGTTACCGCTGTTCTCACTGGCCGTCTACTGTAACCAATGCCCTCAAGGTTGATGTAATCCTAAGGTTCAAAGAGCGGCGAAATACGGCACATGTGATACGGCGATCATAGCTATCGATCGAACTTCTTGTGAGATCCGGAAGGGACTGCACCCACTCACCGCACTTGGTGATATTTCATTCGAAAACGAGGTAGTCTGGCCACTTTCGACCCCCTCCATATCTCATATCGGTGGGCGTGACCGCAGAAGGAGGGATGTATTGAACGCCTCATTATCAGCCACCAGTTACCAGCGTTTCCATGTGAGTGATCATCATATGTAAAATTGTTTGCCCTTCTAGCGTAAACATTGATCAGCCGGCCCTCCTGGGGAGCTATACAATTCTAGGTTCTGTATCCATTTACGACCTTAGTCCCTTTTTTTTCCAGCACGCCTCGGTGATATGCAGAATCATCTCCTCAACAGTTTCCAAGTGGCTTGCAGGTGTCTAGGTCAAAATTAGTATGTATTTATATAGATTTGCAGACCTTCTTACACCCCTTTTCGGATATCTCTGCAGATACGGTGTGCATGAGGTCAGGCTGAGAGGATCACCTGTATAAATTTACAACTGTCAAGCTTCGGGCCCGCAATTGGGGTTCTGGGCATGTAAGGAGCCTCGCCCCGTCGGTGATGCCATCGTGACAAAGTCTCCCCTCTTCCCTGTGCCGCATGCTGCCATAATAGCCTTGCGCTCGCCTGCGATGACTTTGCCGTAGCACGATGGCCATTCGAAAGGTACGGCATGCGTACTAATATAGGGTTTGGGAAATTTGCACAAATAAAACTGATTGTGGTGGTGTCTTGCGTTCATCTTGTGATCCCAGCATCGCTAGGATGTTGAGAAGCATCCAAGCTGCTGGGAGCGCGGGGATGAAAACTGTTCTCAACTCATATCCGGCCGCCCAAGGTATCTCGGTGGAAGGAACTTGAACCAGATGGACACGGTGTAGGGCGTGAAAGAGCGGATGAGTTTTCATCTTTTGATGACAGGTACTCCGGACGAGCTGCGGGCGGCCAATATGTATTTATCATAGATCATTTTCGTCAGTAATTCAGCGCTGCTGGCCTAAGCATATTGTGTCTGTTGAGTACATAAGGGCCGATTGCCGCGGTACGGCATGTCGCTGTTTGCTCCAAAAGGAAACGCCCGTTTTGGTATCTGTCGTATTCCGAGATGTTTCCAGCGGACCATCCCCTACCACGACCACGACCGAGATCAGCCACCATCTTCCTATCATGACGCCTTCTGACCTAGCACATTTCGCCATACGAAAGATCCACAACCGTTGCTGTTGTTCCGACACCGCATTCGGTGCCACATGCACACGAGGTCCTTCCTCTCCTGTCCATTAACTTAAGTCCACGGACATCACTCAGGTCAAGTTTGCATTCTGCTCGGCACTTGTGTTACCGTCACCGCGGCTTCGCTTGCCTAATACTGCCACCCTAACCGATATTTCCCTGTTTCTTTGTCATGGCGCTCAAGACGGTCGTTCCGCATTCGGTGCCCATCTTCCAGAACACTGCTTGCCTTGTGTGGTCATGTGCTTCCGTATCCGACGTCCTAGGACGACTCCGATCTCCATCCAAGGATCTCTCCTCCTCCTAGACTTGTTCACGAGTCAAAAATTTCCCTTTCTGGTTCCTGTCCACTTCATGGTGCTAGATTGTCGGAAAGTCGATCCTGCTTTTACTTCCGACTTCCGAATCCGTGAGCGTCTCATACGGGAGGGTTTATAACGACTCCGTGACTCCGTTTCCCTCCCCATCATCCTGACAGACAGCCTCATGCACCAGCTCTCCACTAAAGACGCTCCCGTGATCATCGTGGCTACCGCCATTGTGAGCACATCTTTTCGTTCCCTTGTCCCTCCTCCTGACATATTTCTAAGGCCTGCCATTTAGTATTCAATCGCTATGAGCCTGTCAACCCTCTTTCTCATGTTGCTCTCCTCATAGTGGTTCCCGCCGTCTTGACCACTGTACTCTTGCCCAGTTTCTCTTCTACCATTGTGGTCGCGGCATGTACTTACTTGCTTTACTACACCACCATCCTCCTTTCCATACTCGTATATCGAGTATCGCCCTTCCATCCTCTTGCCAAGTATCCAGGACCTATTCCGTGTCGTATATCAAAATTCTGGATGGCCTGGGTCTCCAGCGACGGCAAACAGCACAGGTATTACCATGCTTTACACCAAAAGTATGGTGACGTCGTCAGAATCGGTAAGACATTTTTGCAAACTTCTTCCACCTGTATCTGACTATATAAATGTTAGGTCCCAATGAGCTGTCGTTTTGCAATGCGGATGCGATTTCCCCTCTCATGGGGTATTTTGGCCTCCCAAAGGGACCGCGTACGTTACTTATATCCGACTTGCTGCGCAGCCATACTTAATTGTTGCAGATTGGGACGGTCGTATGGCTGAGCAGACGAACATCAGGGCGATGATATCGTTACGTGACCCCGCAGAACACGCGCGCAGGCGGCGGCCGTGGACAAGAGGCTTCAGTTCAGCTGCACTAAAGGGATACGAAGGGATCCTTGGCAAGAGGGTCCAAGAGCTTGTCACCGCACTGGAACAACAACAGCAACCCGTCGACCTGGCGGAATGGATTAGTCACTTTACGTGAGTTTTCTCACCTCTCTTTCCGTCTGGTAACCTAATATGACGACTGTAGGTTTGATTTTATGAGTGACATGGCGTAAGCTACCCCTCTTCAGGAGAGTCGTCTCTATCTCAGCGTATTTTGTGCAGATTCGGGGGAGGCTCGAACATGATGCGCGATGGTGATAAAGACGATACTTGGCACCTCCTAGAAGGCGGACTACCGTGCGTACACTGGCTGGCAATCAATTGAATTGACGAACAGATTCGGCCTCCAGACTCGCATTAATCTTGACACACGTGCCTTGGTTGGGGAAATACTATGTTAAACTACCTGGGATTGGCGCAGAGTTGAAAAGATTCCGCTCGTTTTGCCAGGAACGTGCATTGCTCAGACGATCCCAGGGTTCCCAGTCCAAGGACCTATTCCACTACTTAGTAAGCAGTTTCCAACACATGCCTTACACAACTAAGTATATACGTGACATATCAGATCGATGAAGCAGGCATTGAACGCTCACCTCCCACGTTTGCGGAGGTTGCCTCTGACGGTGTCCTTGCTATAGTTGCAGGGTCAGACACCACCGCGACAACACTCAGCAGTTTATTTTGGGCTCTATTAAGTCACCCCACCGCGTACCGCAGACTCCAAGCGGAGGTTGATCGTTGTTATCCCCCCGGAGAAGATGCCTTATCCACTGCCCACCACCCAAAGATGAATTATCTCAATGCCGTAATGTGTGCTATTTCGCCTGTTTTGGAGGCTGGGCATGGTTAACATGATACTGTTTCAGCAACGAAACACTCAGATTGTTCCCGCCCGTTCTTAGTGGAAGTCAACGTGGAGCAACGAAAAGTAGTGGAGGGAAGTTGGTAGGACCGTGGTAAGTCACCCAGCCTTTTTACGCGCGTGCTTCTCACTCCTCAACCCCTAGCTTGGTGCCGGAGGGCACGAGCGCATTCGTTCATTTCTATTCTCTTCACCGGGATCCCCGCAACTTCTCTCCTATTCCCGACACATTCTGGCCGGAGCGATGGCTTTCTGCGAGCGAGAGAAGAGCTCTAGGATACCCGGACTCGAATGACCCGGACAAGGCTTCTTTCATCCATAATGCGGCGGCATTCATCCCTTTCTCGTTCGGGCCCGCGAATTGCGTCGGAAAGAATCTTGCATATCAAGAAATGCGAACGGTCGTCTGTATGATGATGCAGCGTTTGGATTTCCGATTTGCAGATGGATATGACCCCGAATCCTGGGAGCGCGATCTCAAGGACTATTTTGTGGCGACGAAGGGCAGGCTACCTGTGGTCTTATCTCCACGGGCTCCGAGCAGCTAATGTCGCAAGAATTCCGGCGGTCGCGACTTCACACTGGACTAGCGTAGAGCCTATCTGTCTATTTGTCTGATATCTAACGTCTTTAATCACGTGTTTTGATAGCAATTCTGTACTTGTAGCACATTCCCTTGACGCGTGGCTGCGTGACCGTCGCCATTCCAATTTTACGATGAATTGCGTGAGGATGAGAATGTCTCTCCCGAATATATACTTGCTGAAAATAAGTTATATAGGATCACCCGGCTGGACCACCGGACCAGATGAATTAGCATCTGCACAGGATTAGCATGATCCAACACTAGGTGGATAGCCTTGGTTGAGGATTTCATCAATCGGTGACAGGCCCTTGTGACCAGGATGGCCAGCACCCGATGAGACAATAGCCCTCGAAGGTATTTCCGCGAATTGAGGAGGTGCATTGTGATTAGTTAATGCGTCTGTGCTTCTGTCCGTCCCTGCCGTGGCTATGTATCTGTGAGACACAGATTCAAAAACAGATCTCAAGCAGACACCCCTGAACAATCGGGCTTGAATGAATATGAATTTCATGCATAGATACATGAGTCAGGGTCGGTTTCAGGTACGCCGAGTGCTGAAGATCAATTGATCAGCTACTTATGATTGAAGTTCACGTGAACGCCGGGGCTGGCGTGTCGGACGTCATGCAGGAAGTGGGACTGAGCAACGTGCACACATTGCGGAGCTTTAGCAGCACCCAATCTTCGATGGTGACCGTCGTTATTGTGTCACTGGCCGGGCGCACTAGTGCCGGGCAGAAGGATGTCCATCCGGATCATGAAACGGTTCGTCCGGTGCCATCTGCAGTTGCAAACCCTAGGAGACCAAGATAGAAGCAGTTGCGCCCGGAACAGATATGGCCAAGGTAGTTCCCAACCCTTCAAGTTGTCGTAACCTGTCATTTCTCCGCTCTCACCGTCAGATTTTTCGGCACATGGACTCCCGATCGTCTCCAACTCGGTCATCTGTGCACTCATCGAACTGGCCGATGCCTCGCTGGAGAAATACGGCAGCTTGCCGGGCGGTCGAGGTACGCGGGTTCCGCGTTTCCACCAGGCTAGCATGCACTCAAGAGCGTAAACGTGGCAGCATTACGTTGTTGATATTGCGACCCTGCAAATGGTACAAACGGGCCGCCCGCTTTCGGAATCACTGGCTTTCGAATACTATGGGCCTGTACAAGAGAAAACCTGGTCATTCCCCTCTTCGTGTTGATCAGACTTCGAGAGCTGGATGGAAGGAACATGAACCATCCACCAGCCACGTTGGAACGGGCAACAGTAGTTGACCTCGATCTAACGCCGTTTCTGCTGATCTGTGGTCAATACTACTTGGACCTCAAACGGTAATTCGTTCGAATTTCCATCCTGGCCGCCGTCACGATGGCGGCGGGGTACTCACAGATTGCGCTCTCCTCGGGAGTACTTTTCGGTGGCACTACCGGATGGGTTCTTGCGCACCGGTGGGATCCTTTGGCCCCCAATCCTTGGGCACTTGGCGCGCCGAAACGAAGTCCCATATTCCGGGGACGCTCGCCAACCTATCAAGTTTCGGCCACCTTGTGACTTCGATAGAATCTCCGAATTCCTGCAGATGGAGGCCATACAGGGCGTCAGGTTGTAAAAAGTAGTCCGCTTTTACATGGCAGGTGCAGTAATCCCTTCGTTCTCCCGGAGGCCTCGGAGCTCATCACGGGTAGGTGGTAGTATGTGATCAAGCGTGCAGTCAGTTCCGTGTCCCAAATAATGACCTGGGACTTATTTCGGGATAAGGATATTCAAGGTGCCGTTAATCTTCGATGTCCGCAATGACCATACCGGCCATGGCGTTGTCGCGGAGCCGCCACCATGCCTTCCCAGACGCAGTAGATCGGTGAGTGATTAGGGGTCGAATATAGTGATTGCTGGGCCTTACTTGCTACTTCCGGATTCGCAGTCAGATTTCTTCCACTGCTCTGGAAAACGCCGCGTGCTTCTGCACTGCCGAATTCCGTCAGGTTAGAGTTTTTGGTTGTTCCATCACAATAGGAGGCAACCCATAATCATCAAGTTTGTAGGTTATTTGCTCGGGCTTCCACGTTGGAGGAGTACATCTAGATGCTCATGGAAGGTGTGTATTAGTTCTTCAACATAAGAATCATAGGTAGCACCCAAAATGTGCCACTTCCGCAGACTCACGACCCTGATTCATTTCGGCGTACTTAATGGCGGACGGGCGCTGCGAACTTCCTCTCGAGGCAACATTTTCCCAATCGGTCAATTTGTCCATCACCAGCTGCATGGTGTGGTTCGCACACAAAGACGGTCATCTGTGTCGCCGCCAAGCCCGGCTGTTAGTCTCGCGGGTAGATGTAGGTGCGGTAAATTCCTTCCTTTGGCTGCCTTCTGTTCAGTTCTAGTTTTGCTCTTAAACACTTCGTTTCCAAGTGAGCTACGGCGGTAGCCTGGCTCTCAGGAGACTCATGTCCGAGCATATGGCAGATCTGATCAAGGTGTGGAACTGCCATACCAATCTTGCCCGGACGTGAGGCTGCGTGCTTTCGCTCAGTGGAAAGCTGTCTAGTTGGTGTCCAAAACCGAGCCGTTAGACATCGCGACAACCAGCAAGTAAATACAGGGGTGAAGAATAAGGCAAAGTGATCCTGCCAAAGTCTTTCATGGCAACTTTGTGTTGTGAGAAATGTTTAAAGACGTGCCAGAAGCACCCGAATTCTGGCGTAAGCCAAACACGTTTCTGCTAACCTCTAGTAGGCCATCACTTTGAGTTCTCTGGCGGTGATGTAGAATGGCCTGGTTCTTAGCCTGGCCGACATTCCATGCTGACTTCATCATTCTTCAACGGATCTTAGAAGCTCAAGTCACTCTTGGCTTCTATTGTAATTTCTATTCTTCAAATTGCATTTTCATGTTCAATGGAACCCGGAACAAGCACATCTGTTATCTGCACTAGATAGGTTCTCGAACTTTACATAATAGAAAGATGTTATCTTGGTCATCAGCACATGCCCTGGTCTAGACGGCTCCAGTTTGGACAAGGCAGCAGCCTGTGCAGGTTGTGACCATTGTTATCTAATCAAAGGGCCGGCTTAAGTACCTGATGATTGTATAGGTAAATAGTGGAATAACGCATTCAGTACAGTAGCGTACTGCGTCAAGATGGCGTGCATCTACTTATGCAATACATTCTTAGCTAATTTTATGACTGACATTCTGCTGTCTCTGAGTCTTGACATAAGGTCAAAACGTGCCGTAGTACAGTCCGGAAATGGGTTTAACTTAGTAAGCATGATTGTCCCAGCAGTTAAGAAACGCAGCAGGGGTAGCTTACCTGGTTAGCCCTAGCACGCCAATGTCTTTGATACTCGCTGTCAATGCGGGCTCTTCTTCACTCAAGATCTCGTTGTACAAGCGGGTGTCTGATGATCCACAGATTCCCCGTCTTCTCTTGACATCCACCATCTCTTCTATATCTTCCCCTCCAGCCAAGGTCATATTTCGAAGCGTCGATCTCGGTGATGCAGCCAGCCACCTGGACGCATCTGAGCCCTTGATTCGCGGTCATGAATCCGCATTTCTTTACTTCTTGGACCGCCTCAAAGAGGATGCGAGCATCGACCGGCAATGGGTTAGATATATATGTCATCGTGTGGTCCATGGCGGGGACTTCACCGCACCCACAGTAATCTCGGAACGGTCTTACCATCACATCGAGATGCTGAGCGATCTCGCTCCGCTGTAAGCACTTCTTGGCTTGTATGCTGTTGGCTATGTTGAACTCGTTTTCCGAATAGGCATAATGGCGCTGCGCTGTCCGTCATAAATGCGTGTCTCAAAGCTTTACCGGAAGCAGTGTCCATCGCGTTTTTCGACACGGCGTTTCACAGGGACCTGCCTCCCTACGTCGCAACCTATCCTATTGACCAGAAAGTTGCACAAGAGCGTGGTCTAAGAAAGTACGGTTTCCACGGATTAAGTTGTAAGTCTCACATTCTTGGTGGTGTAACTGTGTACTCACAGTACGATGTTCAGATGCATTCATCAAACGCATGGTGGCCAATCATTTACATAAGGTTAGCCCCTTTCTCTGAGAGTTACAGGGTATCCATGCTCAAGTCCCTTAGGACGAAGATGAATTAAATATCATTGCACTGCACCTTGGATCTGGAGCCTCTGTCTGTGCAATCCGAGAAGGAAAGTCCATCGATACGTCCATGGGTCTTACACCGTTGAGTGGACTGCCCGGAGCCACAAGAGCAGGCGACGTTGACCCCAGTCTTATCTTCCATTACACGAGCGAGCCTCAGAGTCGGCTGAGCTACGACTCTATGACGACCAAAGAAATCCACATCACAAGAGTTTGCTTCTCCTTTTTCATTTCTTTATCCGTACCAACTGCGAGCACTTAGGCAGAGGAAATCCTCAATAGCCAAGCTGGCTGGAAGGCGTTGGCGGGAACGACCAACTTCGGGGAAATCACGAACAAGGCAGACCTTTCCACTCTGCCATCATCCATGACAGACAATCCGTATACATTGGCGTTCCATATTGTGCTCGATCGCGTGTTGCATTACGTCGGTGCGTACCACCTGTCCCTCCGTGGCAAGGTGGATGCAATAGTATTCGCGGGTGGAATTGGGGAACGAAGTCAAGCATTGCGTAGCGCCGTCGGGAACGCAGTTCAATGCCTAGGCTATTCGGCTATCGACGAGGACGTGAACCGGGATCTAGACCACTGCAAAGGTACTGTTGTCAACATCGGAAAGCACGATGACGTGGGAAAGCGCATGTTGGTTTGCAGGACGGACGAACAGTTCGAAATGGCGAGGGAGTGTTCACTTGGTGACGAGTTTTGGCATTGAAACAGACGTGGGTTGGTGTGTGTAGGAGTTTATGGAGGCTTACACTCGAGTCAGAATTTGTGCGGAATTCGAGCTTTTGGCCGGTGATTACATAGCAGTATGTATGTAACTTCTAAAGGGAGAGTAAACGTCATCCACTTCGCTGATTTTGGGCTCACAGATGATGCATTGGCGATCCCATATGCAAGGCAACTTCAAGCCCCGACTGTTCCAGAATCTATTGGCGGGGCGAAACCGGGACGACATCCGAGTCCTTGCGACATCCTGCATGAAGAAATCCGAACCCAGCAAAATCTTAATTTATTTGTGGGAACCTGGAGCGGAATGTGCAAAATCAGATCAGTATCTCGCGCACGCCTCACCGCCTGTTGAAAACAGTGTTGTTTCTACTGGTTACCTCAGTTGTCCTTCTTTGTTTCACTCTGGCTCGGACACTTTCCATGGCTCCCCCCTCTTAGACTGAGGTTGCTCTAGTTGGTGATATTACATTCGTTGATGGGTATAAATACCCGTACGCTCCAAAACTTTCAGCCATTTCAGTTCACCCTTTCTAGACAATGTGAGAGGGTAAGTACAACATTTTCTGGTCGGCACGGGCGATTGATGTTTTGATGTCCTGCCGGTGCTTCTCCGAGAGTACTACCCAAGTCACCCTCCCAGGCTGGCGATACAGTAAGATTGAAGAACCAAACAACAGTAGTACTTTGAAATCACGCCTGATGCAAAATCATAGCTGTGGCTTTGCACACCCGGATCTTGCATAGTGTATATATAAGCAATCCTTGGACTGCTCAAATCACGCCACCACTGATGTGCCGTGCCTGTCATCAGACATATACATGTATCAGTTTACTCCGGGAGATCCGGATTCTGGAACTATACATCACTCATCAATATTAGTGACTGATGGCTACTGTCAACAGCCTAGGATGCAATCTCGTCGTGCCGATCATCGTCAATGCACTGAACAAAAAATTTATGGAAGAGTCCGGCCGACGGTCACCAAGCTGATGACCCATTGCACTGTATCAAACTATAGCGGTCGATGTAGTCCAACGTGACATCAAAGGAGGACGCCTCGAATAGATACTATACTCAAAAGAATCACTGATACATAGAAATGAAGATGATCGAAGGAAGAGCTTGGTCCACTTGATGCAATGCCTACCTTGCACCTAGCCAGTGCATGGCGGCTTTCCACACAACAAATGGTATCGGCAGTATGAAGCCGGAGGAAGGTGGGTCCTTCTTGAGGGTCCGTTCCTGGGCTGCAGCTCGTGCTAGCTCCGCCTCCCGTCGAGCCTTTGCGAGTTCTCCTTGCAGTTGGGCATTGTGACGTTCCACAGCCTCTCGTTCCGCCTTTTCTGCCTCCAGTCTTCTTCGATGATCTTCAGCCTCTGCGACTCGTCTGTGAAGCGACGCCATCTCCGCCTCCAGTTTTTTCTTGCGTTCGTGTTCCTCCGCCAACCTAGCCTTCTCTTGAGCTTCCAACGCCAATGCTCTGGACAGCTCTGCGGCCCGGTTTGCCTCCTCAGCCCGTCGTTGCTTTGCGAAAAGTTCTTCTCCCATCACTGTACGGACTCGAGAGACCTCTTCTTCAAGTTGCTTTTCGAAGGCTTCTTCCCGTAGTCGAGCTTGCTCGCGCTCCTCTTCGAGTTTTCCTATCGCGGCTTGCAGAGCTTGTTTCGATACCTCTATCTCGCTGTCTCTCCGAGCTTCATCTGCCTTGGTGACCGCGTCCTTCTCCTTGCGCTCGCGTACAAGTTCTTGTTGTAGGCCTAGCCTGTGTTGTTCCTCTTCTCGTAGCCTGAGGCGTTGTTGTTCCTCTAGTTGTCGGATACGGGTCTCTTCTGCTTTCCGGTGGGCCTGGGCTTCTCTCTCTTTCTTGGCGTGAGCTTCCTCGAGCGCACACCGTACGCGCTCCGTCTCCTCGAGAATCTGTTTCTGATACCTTTCCTTCTCACGCTGCAGGGCTTGGCTCTGTTGTTCGAGGAGGAAGGCATGAGCCTCCGCTTGGGCTTGGCTCGCATGAGCGGCTTCGCGTTCGCGAAGTTCCTGTTCGGCTGCAACCCTCTCCATCTCCAGCCGCGCTTTCGTGATCTCGTCCTGCAAGCGCGCTCGCTCGCGTTCCTCTGCTAGTGCTCTCGCCTTAACTTCTTCCTCCTTGGCTTTTGCCTGACGCTCGAGTTCCGCCTCAAGTGCAAGCGCTCGCTCGCGCTCTTTCCTAACCTTCTCCGCTTGTTCCGCTTCAGCCCGCTTCTTCTCAGCTTCCGCTCGCTCCATCTCCTGCTGCAAGGAACGCAGGTGCTCCTGGTGACGTGCTTCCGCGAGTTCCCGCGCTTTGCGCTCCTCTTCCAGCTGACGCGCCTTTCGCTCCTCCGCTTCTCTCTTGGCATTCAGAAGCTCCGTTTCGCGGCGAGCATGTTCGACCTGCGATGTCTCTACCTCCTTGCGAGCCTGGAGGACCTGTCCCTGCAGTTCCTCGAGCTCGAGAACGCGGCGCTGATTCTCTGCCTCCATTTCCGCGATCCTGGATTCGAGCCGTGACTTTTCGGCAGTGAAGTCGGCTTCCATGCGTTCAGAGTCGCGCTGTATGCGCTCGATCTCCTCTCGTTTTTTGTCCACCTCGTCCTGGAGTTCCACCCGCGTTTCCTCGTCCTTGGCGTGCATCGCAGTCTCCATCTCTTGTCGAAGCTTCTTGAGCTCCTCGTCGTGGCGGTCGGCCTGCTCCTTCAAAGCGCGGGTGAGCTCGGCTCCGGCGGCGGTATGCGCGAGATCTTTGTGCTCGTTGACGAGCTCGTGCTGGATCAATAGCGTCGCAGCCTGGGTATTGATCAAGTGGCGCAAGACGGCGAGTGCCGATGCCTGCGTGCCGTTGTGGCGCAACAATCGTGCGCCCTTGTCGAGGACGGGCTTGAAGAACTTGTCGTTGCCGGCGAGCTCCTTCTCGCGCGCCTCGCCGACCTTGGGGTCCACGTTGGACCACATGTTGGTCACGATGAGGACGTTGCGGAGGGTCGAGTCTCCGCAGAGCTCGCGGAAGATGCGAAAGTTGCGCTTGGATGTGCCGCCCATGCGCACGTCCGAGATGCGGTGCATGTAGATGATGCCCGCGAGCTTCGCGCCTTGCTCGTACCTGCTCGTGGTCAATCCATGCCATCCGGGACGCAAGGGAGGAGCGACGTACGTGCTGGAGAGGTACGCGGCGATGGACGAGAGGATGTCCGTGTCGCTGCGCGTCGTGTCGTCGAACCCGGGCGTGTCAATGAGGGTCACGATGCGCCCGTTGAGCATGAACGGCCTCGACGTGCGCACTTCGGACGTGCAGCTCTCGAGGCCGCGGCCGACGGGCAGGTTGGACCCGCTGGCGAGATTGATGAACTGTCGGAGAAGCTGAGCACACGCATTACACCGCGCCGATGCGTTGCATACCGTCGATTTACCACTTCCGGTGGCACCCATCACCCTGTACATGGCATGTTAGAGCACGACCTGGAAGACCGGATTCGAAGCGTACGCAATTCTGATCTCTTTTCCGCGAGAAGCCATGTCGAATGCTCTGGCTCGCCAACTAAAGTGGGGGCAACAATGTTGACTGAGGCAGTATGGGGTGCGAGACGAGCGAGTTCAGCGTTGGAGTGCATTCCTTTTATCCCCACAGTGCCTTGCGCCTTGCACCCGCTCGCATTGCACATTAGTGCGTGACGCCGATCAGAGAAACGCATGTTTGCGGTTCTAATGGTGGCACCCAACGACGGAACGCGCCCTTTGCAGTGTTTCATTGATCGGCCATTAGACGGGCCACGATGCATCCTGCTGCTTTGCCAGAGAGCTGCCCCCAAAGTTGGTGTGCCTTTGCGAACACGCTGACTTCGCAGAACCACAGCTAGAAGTGACAAACATCATCTAGATCTCGACCACCTCCGTCACCATGTCCAACGGTACCCGTAATACACGAAATCGCCAAACAAATCAATAAACATTCGAACCAGCACGAAACTAGTACACAACGTGGCACGACTGGGAGGATCAGCCTTCCTTGACCTGCAGTATCTCCTCGATTCTGCGTAATTCAGCCTGATAGTCAGACGCAAGGCGAGATGCCTGGCTTTGCGCCTTTTGCAACTCGGCTTCCACCTTGTCCATTTCCTCCTGCAGTTCCCTTCGCGTTTCCTCGTCCTGGGCTCGCTCAGCATCAGCCAACTCCTCCTTGAGGGCCTCGAGCTCCTTCAGGTGTCGCACAGAGAGCTCCGACATCTCCTTATCAAGTTGCTTGAACGCGGCCGTCTGGGTGATGTCCATGCCTTCGCCCAACTCTCGCTGGATTTGGAGCACGACGGGCTCCTTGTCGACCAAGTTCTGGATGATCTGGTGAGCGGACTGCTTCGTGTGATCGTGGCGCAGCATCTTGGCATTCTTGTCCAGGATGGGCTTGAAGAAGATGTCTTTGGTGGCGAGTTCTTGCTCTCGGGCATTGCCATCCTCCGCAGTCACTGTGCTCCACATATTGGTGACGATGGCCACGTTTGGGTAGGCGTCTTCTCCGCAGAGTTCCTGGAACATTCTAAAGTCGCGCCGCGCCGAACCCCCGACCCTTAGGTCGGAAATGCGCTGCATGTAGATGACACCGGCGAGGCGTGCGCCCTGCTTGTTGCTGCAGAGTGGGTGAGGCACGGTGGGCGTACGACAAGACGGGAGCATACGTGGCGACGAGGTAAGCAGCGATGAGCTTCAGGACGTCCGTGTCGGTCAGGGTGGTGTCGTCGAATCCGGGGGTGTCGATCAGGATGACCTGCTGCCGGCCTACGTAAAAGGGCACCGAGGTCTGCACTTCGCTGGTGCAACTCTCCAAGCCGGAGCCTTCCCGGAGGTTGGACCCGGATGCGAGGTTGATGAACTGGCGTCTGGGATGAGCGTCGGGGGGCATGGACATGAGGGGAGGGACGCACGGTGGTCTTGCCGCTGCCAGTGGATCCCATGACGCTGAGGCGCCAGATAAGCAGGGTGTGTGGGGAGCGGGAGGGCGACGTACGCAATGTAGATGGTTTCGCGGACGGGTGGGGCGGCGATGGGGGACCTGGGGGGCTTTGGCTCCTCGTCGGCGAATTTGTCAAGCTGCTTGCGCCTGATGCACGGGATGATTTGGCCCATTGTGGTGGGTGGGGGGCGAGTGTGAACAGTGGCGGACGAGATATGCGGGGCTGAGGTGACGTTTGAAGGAGCACGTGTACCGCATCGGGGCCTTGCGTCGAGGGGGTGCTGGGAAGCGTGGTGGTGGTGGTTCTGTCATACACGCGTTTGTGCCGTGGAGGCCCGGAAGGCGATAAGAAGCGGCGCGTGTCGCCCGACGAGGACAGCCGGGAAGGCCGCCAGACGACGTGGTGGGCAAAGAGGAGCGTGTGATCCGAAAAAAAAAAAGTGGCCTGATGTTGCCCGACAACATGCACGCGCTATAAAAATTAGCTCGGGCGTCGTCCTCTTCCTCTTCCGGCCACCCCCTCGTCATGGACCTCGTTCTACACTTCGCCGACGAGTATTTCCTCGACTCGGTCTGGGCCCGCCTCGTCCCCCTCCACGACCCCCTCGCGCACCACCGCCCCCCGCTCGCCCGAAACACCTCCACGTTCGCCCTCCAGCCCCAGTCCGCATGGCCCCGGGATTTCATCCCGAGACAGCTCCTGTCCCTCTTCGTCGTCACCCTCCTTGGCATACACCTGCTCTACTTCGTCTTTGCCGGCCTCTCCTACCAGTTCATATTTAATCACGACATGATGCGCCATCCACGTTTCCTCAAAAACCAGATTAAATACGAGATCATCAGCAGTCTCAAAGCGTTTCCCGCCATGACCCTCCTCACCCTCCCCTGGTTCCAGGCCGAGGTCATGGGTTACTCCCAACTGTACGACGACGTCGCCGACTACGGCTGGTTCTACCTCCTCTTCTCCGTGCCCTTGTGCGTGTGCTGTCCTCGCCGTCCCCTTTTCGCTGACGCGCGACAGCTTTCTCGTCTTCACCGACTACCTCGTCTACTGGGTCCACCGCACGCTGCACCACCCCCTGCTTTACAAGACGTTCCATAAGCCTCACCATAAATGGCTAAGTGCGTGTCCCGTTCTATCTTTGACACTCTTTCCCCACAGCTGACAAATGTTCCCAGTACCAACCCCGTTTGCATCACATGCGTTCCATCCCGTGGACGGATATGCGCAGTCCGTGCCGTACCATCTATTCATATTCTTGTTTCCACTCCACCGCTGGCTGTATTTGGGACTCTTCGTGTTCGTCAACTTTTGGAGTATACTGGTATGCTTTGGTCTCGGCGGATGCGCGTCTGACGTATCGTAATGTGCACCTGGACAGATCCATGATTCCGATATGATTACCGGACACCCGCTCGAACACGTCATTAACGGTCCCGCACACCACACGCTGCATCATCTTTATTTTACCGTTAACTACGGTCAGGTACGCACAGCCTCTAGTGATATATCCAGTCTTGGCCGCCAATCTCCTATCAACAGTACTTTACGTGGGCCGATCGCGCGGGCGGCTCATATCGCCAGCCAGAGTCACGGCTGGATCCCTTGTTGGAAGTTCCAAAAGAGAAGACGTTATGAGTTCCGTGCATCGTATCAAGTCGCAGTTGCATCGCAAGTACATCTACACTCGAAGCCACTAATTACATTTTCAATACATGCATGCGCGGTAGCGCTTCACTCGACGTGTGGCTGTGTGCGCGTGCACGTGTCGCCGTGGGCGTGGGAAGAATGAGAGACGCGTGCAACGCCGATGACTTGTGTGCGAGCCTCGCAGCGCCATGTCGTTCTTCGGGACGGGGACAGCGTCGACCGCCCCCGCAGCCGCCCCAGACAAGGACATCGACGTCCCAGAGCCCCCCTCCGACTCCATCTCCGCCCTCGCCTTCTCCTCCGCCGCCGACTACCTCGCCGTCGGCGCCTGGGACAACAATGTGCGCCCGCCTTGCCCCCGTTTTCCACCGCTCACGCCACCCCCAGGTCCGCCTGTACGAGGTCGGCGCTGCAGGCCAGACACAGGGCAAGGCCATGTACGGCCACCAGGGGCCCGTCCTCAGCGTCTGCTGGAACAAGGTCCGTCCCATTCCCTCCGCCGCCCCCCAGCCCTCCCAGGCAGCCCCCGCAGGACGGCAACAAGGTCATCTCGGGCGGCGCAGACAACGCCGCGCGCATGTTCGACATCACAAACGGCCAAACGACCCAGGTCGCGCAGCACGACGCACCCATCAAGGTCGTCAAGTGGGTCGAAACCCCACAGGGCGGCATCCTTGCCACGGGCAGCTGGGATAAGACACTCAAGGTCTGCCCGCGCTGCTCTCGCCCGCCAGTGCGAACGCTCACGCCATTGCGATAGTATTGGGATCTGCGCTCCGCGACGCCTGTCGCCACCGTTCAATTACCGGAGCGCTGCTACACCATGGACGTGCAGTATCCTCTCCTCGTCGTGGGCACTGCCGAACGTCATATTCAAATATACAATTTGACGAACCCCTCCACAGCCTACAAGGTACCTCCGTCATCTCGCCATGTCCGTGTCCGCATGTTCACCACGCCGCGTGTAGACCATCACCTCTCCCCTGAAGTGGCAGACCCGTGTCGTCTCCTGCTTCACCAATTCTTCCAACAGTGGCTTTGCCGTCGGCAGTATTGAAGGTCGCGTCGCTATTCAGTACGTGCCCCCCCAGACGCCTTGACGCGCCGCTCACCCCGGTCACAGATACGTCGAGGACAAGGACAGCACGTAAGGTTTGACGCGAATGGCCGCGACCTGCTTCTGACCCTCATCCCAGAAACAACTTTTCGTTCAAGTGCCACCGCAGAGACCAGACTCCAAACGCAAAAGACCAGTCGCTGGTGTACGCCGTCAACGATATCTCCTTCCACCCCGTGCACGGAACCTTTTCTACCTGCGGTGCGCTTCACTCATCCAACTCTCCAACGTGTCTTATGCGGCGTGTCCACAGGCTCCGACGGAACCATTCATTTCTGGGACAAGGACGCGCGTACCCGACTAAAGAGTGCGTTCGTACACAGCTCAGCGTGAACCCGTTCTGATCCCTGTGGTGTGCAGCGTTTGAGGCTGCGCCAGGCCCTATCAGCGCCACGACGTTCAACCGCAACGGCACCATTTTTGCATATGCCATCTCGTACGACTGGTCCAAGGGACACAGCGGCATGACCCCGGGTCATCCAAACAAACTCATGTTGCACGCTTGCAAAGAGGAAGAGGTCAAGAGGCGACCAAAGAAGTAGACGACATTGCTGTAGCCTTGTCAGCAGGCTTTATCTTATGTACATACGTGCTTGCTCGTCTTTCGATGTACACTAATACACACACCCCAAAAAGTATATATTTGCTGCACTGCTGGTCACGCATCTGTCCGCAGATACTTGGCAACGATCTCTGCCACGCGGTCGTCGACGTGTGACAAGAGTGCAATCGTCTCGTCCTATCGATCCACATGAGTATTCAAACCAAACAATCAAATCGGCCCTACCCAGAGCTTGACTGAAAACGCCTTTCCCTGTGGTGTAAACACGAAATCGCTCTCCTCGGTGACCTGGCACGCGGAGAGATACCGCCCGTGCATCGCGCGCGCATCATCGACCCCGGAGATGGCGGGGTGCACCAGCGTCTTGGCGCCCTCCGCAGTCGGGCGCGCGAGTAGCGCCACCCGGATCGCGGGCATAAGCCAGCGCAGGTACCATTTGCTCTCCAACGTGCGGAACAAACTCGAGTGGCAATAGCCGGGGTTTACCGCGCAGACGACGACGGGAGACGGGTGTGGCAGACGCGCGGCAAGCTCGCGGATGAAGAGTACCTCCAGGACTGGTGTGTGCGTCCGTCAGCCATGGTGAGCACGCCCTCGGACGAACACGACGCTCACGCTTCGTGACGCTGTACCGCTCGACGCTGACATGCCCCTTCAATTCTCCGGATCAGCGATACGAAGCAGCGACGAACCTGAGCCCAAATTGCCGGTCGTTGACCGTGTCGAGCACGTCGGTCCACGACTCAAATCCACGCAAGCTGTAGGGACCGAGGTAGTGCCCGAGGCTCGACACGATCACCAGTCGCGACGGCGACTCGGGCGTCGCCGCGCTGACCAAGCACGGCAGGAGCAAAACGCTCAGCAGCGCCGTGGAGAGATAGTCAACCTGCAACCTGGCACCACAATCAAGGCCCGTCATTCGGACGAACGCCATCGACGCCGAAAGAGATCGCAAGGGGGACGCACATGACCTCCCACCCGTCCTGCGTCTGCGCATACGTGTCCCGGTACAGCCCCGCGTTGGCGACGAGCGCATGCAGCTCACCGCCCTCGGCTGCAAACCGGTCCGCGAACGCACGCACGTCGTCGAACGTGTCCATGTTGAGCGGCCACGCGGCCACGCGCGGGCTCTGTACCCCCTCCACGGCCGCCCTGTCGATGATCGCTTCGGGTGCTCCGTCAGCTCAGCCCATCACTGGACAGAGCTGACCACGCACGCACCTTTGAGCGTGCCCGCGCACTTGCCAGCATCGCGACTCGTTGCAATCAGCCGTTTGGGCTCCATCCGAGCGAGAATCAACGAGGCTTCGAAGCCGAGCCCGACGTTGGACCCGGTGACAATGAACGTCTTGGCGCTAATGTCGCCGACGGGCTCGACTGGGGGGAGCGCAGGCCATTGATCACGGATGTATTGACATAGAGTGAGCACCGCCATAATGGGTGAAGCGGGGAAGACCAGGAAATGAATGGGGGCTATATACGAGGCGGGACGTGCCTAATGAGCCCTAAATCGTCCACTCGGTCCAATAAACTGGATTCATGTAACGTGTCCCCTTGAGTCGGCAGCAACACGTCAGTTTCAACAGGGGAGCTGCCTGTGACTCTAAATCTTTCTATAACAGCAAACG
Organism: Tylopilus vinaceipallidus; assembly: GCA_038089215.1. NCBI lineage: Eukaryota > Fungi > Basidiomycota > Agaricomycetes > Boletales > Boletaceae > Tylopilus > Tylopilus vinaceipallidus. Next base: position 44,618 of record JBBPKK010000086.1, read on the forward strand.
GCATTCTGTCTGCCGCCAAGGTGGAGCGAACTCAATTTGTCTCTTTACTTCACTTCAGTTCTCAGATGCACATTCTGTCATTGTAAAAAATAACGGATGTTTATATACAAGTCCATGACGAAACTGCCATCCAGGCCAAGACACCCGACGGTAGAAGTTTGATTTGACTCAACGGTGACGCCGAGCAAAATTTCCACAAGCATGGGTGTAACAGGTCACTACAAGGTTCATTTCCTTAAGCCATCATCAACCAATCATGCGTGCGAGCATTTGCAGTACTTTCCATACCCGGTGGGTTATGACGCGTAGAATGCGACCGATACTCAGGTGGACAAAATCTTGATTGCGTTCTACGCGTTGTAACATCAAGGTATCAACTGCGCGTGTAGAGTGATCCCCATCATGCAAAGAGCCAGGGAAAACATGAGGCTTTAGATGTTTGCAGCAATTTCCGAGACAGGGACGTCATCGTCTCGTCCAAACGATGCAATAAAAACACGAGCATCTGCGCGCAAATGGCTGATCTGATGCTCACCCAAAGCCTAGCAGAAAATGCCTTTCCCTGTGGCGAGAGCACAAAACCGCTTTCCTCGACGACCTGGCAGCCCGAGAGATACCGACCATGCATCGTGCGTGCGTCTTCGATGCCAGCGACGGCGGGATGGACGGGCGCACCACCAACACTTTCTACATCGCTGAATAGGTCCAACGCACATACCACTTACGCTCCATCGCACGGAAGACACTCGAACGGCAGAAGCCCGTATTTACCGTGTAGGCGACGACCGTGTCTAGCAAGCGCGCGGTAAGCTCCCGCCGGCGAACGGGCATGACCTTGAAGACCGAAACGAAAATCAATGCCGATCAGTGTATTTCAACTCTTGGGGCGGAATCGCTGAGGTGCTCACTTTTCGAGATACTGTAACGAACGACGCTAACAAAAAATTATGCATCGTCCAGCTCAGCCTCGACTCAACATCTATACGCGGCCAAAGTTGTGGTCGTTGACAGCGTGGAGAATGTTGGGTTACGTCTCCCAATTCTTCAAGCTCGCGGCCCCGAGATAATCCCCCAAACTCGACACGATCACCAAGCACGGCGGGGATTCCGGGGTTGCCGCATTCGCTAGGTACAACAGGAGCAAGATGCTTAACAACGCCGTGGACAGATAATTGACACGCAACCTAGAAAACGCGACATTGCTCGCATGGGCGCCCGCGACAAACAACGTTACACGACACGCACATCTCTTCCCACCCGTCCGAGGCGTGCCACTTGGAATGGTGACGAACGTGTTCAACGCGCCACCTCCCTTCGCCTCGAACCGGCCCACAAACGCGCGTTTTCGAACGACCACATGTGAAGCGGCCAGTTGGCCACGTCTGGACCATCCTCAGCGAGGCTCGCTGGCACGAGGATGGCTGGTCGACACACGTCAGTTCCAGTGCAGCCGCAGCCATAGTAATGCAACACCCACCCCTTTGCGTCTGTGGACAGTCGGTCGCGTGCCTGGACGCCCCGATGAGCAGGTTGGGCAGTGTCTTGGCAAGGTGCAAGGACGTTTCGAATCCGAGCCCGGTGGTGATTCCCAGTCACTTGAAAGGCCTTGCCATTGACGGCGTCGACGGTCAATGCTTCGAACAGAGGGAGGTTCAGTCCATGGGGGATGTCCCTGAATCACCAATACCAATGGAAATTTCCATCGACATTGAATTGTAATCGTACAGCCTTGCCGTCCAAGGCGGGTTGGCGTAATGGTAACGCGCTAGTTTCCGGCGCTAGAGATTCTGGGTTCGAGTCCCAGGCCTGTCGCTTTTTATCGTTGCCTCCCAAACGGAATTCATACTTAGACATTGGTAAATTCCTTACACTCCAGCCGTAGTAGTCAGAAACGTGTGAAGACTGTCCCTGTCAGGATTCGGGCGATCCAGCTGGCAGCAGTAAACCCTTTACCTCGACTGAATAGCTGTGGTAATTGATTTACCAGAGGTGAAGAACGAACCAAGTGGCTCATCACTGAGCGCGCGAGGGTGGCTCTCCTGCGGACCGAGAGTCATTCAGCCTGTTTTATCTACATACAATGGACCAATGAGACAGACTGAAGTGAAGTTTGACAAAGGGTTCTCGTCGAGACGACACCTGATGCATAGGGCTTAATCAACTTTTCCTGGACTCTAAGCGGGATGAGTTTTCATGAGCGGACTCGGAGTAAAGCTCTTCTGGCGTGTTTTCATCCGTGAGCGTTCGATTATACATTGGAAACGTTGTAGTTTTATGGCCCATATGAGTTTCCTCTGCATAACGGTAATGAACTTACCACTGGCCTCCCGTGATCGCCGCTGTTTAACTTCTGGTCTCCCTCTGAGCCATCACCTCCACCATCGACATCTTCTCCTGCCATGGGCCTTACATTGTCCTTGTTAGGTCACGACATGCACCCGTACCTCGATGGCGTGTCATCGTCGTAGCGTTATTAACGTTGTTTGGGCAAGTGGCATTGTCTCATTGGTCACCTCAGCATTCGGAAACGAGCGAGGGAGCGATGGCGTCAGGGTGGAGAGAGGGCAAGCACATGTTAGGGGCCAAGGATGGCGCGCGTCGGTAGACCCAGGTTTTATTACATAACGTGCTAAGAAAGAACTATGTTGTTAACATCTGAGTTGTCGTCTGTACCCTAGTGCCCAGAGTGCGACGTTTCGGCGCGTCACGGTACACGGCGATCATGATCAAACCAGAATTGATTACAACAGCATCCGCACGTCTTTGTCGGAGGCCTCGCACGCGCAGTGGCGCCGTCGAATTAATGGTGGGGATTGTACGTCGGACCTAGCCGACAGCGCTGACCTAAGTCTTTGGACATCGCTGCAGATGATGCGACGAGGGGGGAGATGCGGAGGGAGTGAGGGTGACAAGGCGCGCCGCGCTTTCGGCCCCAGACAGAGCAGGCCCGGGTGGGGCATGAGCTGCGAGGGCGGGTGGGATCGCCTTGCAGCGGCGACAAAGGGCCTGCTGGCATGCCTGAGACCCCAGGGTGGGGAAGGCTGCGAGGCACCGAAAACGGACCGTTTGGGATCTGGGAGTGGTAGGTGGGTGCAGCGAAAGGCGTGGTGGAACCACGACGGCGGACGAGCGGGCAGGTGGGAAGAAGAGGACGCGCGCCGCTCACCTACGCTCGTCCGAAGGTGGCTGGCCTGGAGCGTCGAAGGCGCCAGAGGGGTATATCCGTGTCCAAGGGAGAGAGCCTGGGCTGTCAGTCCACATCACCAATCCGACGGTCACCCTTCTCCGAGGATCAGAGCCGCGCGTGTGTCCAAGCACGGGGGGTGCGAGGGGTGGTACTCCACTCAGTACGGGAGAGGTGGGTAGGGGGGCAGGTTAGGCAGCGGTTTCGAGCCGGCGAAAGCTCTCATCAGGGGGCTACCGCTACCCCGACCGCCGCCCTTCTAGACGCTGTGTAGGAACCTACCACCTATAGTCTACCACAGGGATTGGGCAGGGGTGTACCGGTGTGGGGTGGTGCAATAATGGGGGCGATGGTGGGTGGGGAGAACGGAGCTCCGTCCCCGAGCGGGGTCAGCACATGATGTGCTCCCAAGGGCCATCCAGGCCAAGCGACGCTGCTCCTTTCGGGTTGCGTGACGACACTATGCTCTGTGGCGCCGCTCAGACCTCCACAACATTATAAACCGGTTGAGAAAGACGTGCGGTTGTTAGCCGAGTATTTTCTAATTTTCTTTTCAAACGAGTGCTTGTTGCAACAGGAGGGCGCGACTTCTGGACCTGCTTCTGGACCTGTTCCATCACTTTCATGCCTTCTCTCGGCAATCGAAATCAGGGTTCCCTCTGGAAGCACTCACACTTCCAGTCATAGCGCACCCCCCGACTCGGCCTCCCCGGATGGCGTGATCAAGTCCTATGATACACTGAAATCTCACCATTCTGGAGCACGTAGAAATAGATATGCTTGGCTGCCCAGTCCGATTCTGACCCTTCGACATACAATCCCATTTAACGAGTCAAAACTTGGGTCTGGCTAGCTGCGCGAGAATGCTTGTAGGTCATAATGCACCACAACACCGCGGCATGGCACTCTGAACAAGAATGGTGTGCTTGCTACGATGACAACGGGAACCTAGAAGGTTTTCATCCTCGTGGTGCCGCTTCACGCCATCACGGCTGGGCCAGGTCGGCCGTGATCCGCGCACACGTTTTCGTCCGCTTCCGATTCTAACGCCCCGCATCCGTCTTTCTTGCACTTGTACCGTACGTACACTTATCACTGAAACTAATCGTACACGATGTCGATATTGCTGCGAATGCTTGATTTTGCCCCACACAACTGCACGTTCAGTCCTGCCCAAAGGCAGGTGTGTCAAATGTACCGCTGGGGTCTGACATCCTGCCAATCAGCAAATTGCATCACGTGGATTGAAAGTGGCTTTACCTCGCCCTTCCCGATAAATATATTGCTTGTCCTTTGCTGCCAGATGCATGATATGACTTGCCATCTCGTGGGCCTCAGTCGCAACCTTTGGGTTGTACAGTGCTGCAACATGAACTGCTCTCGCAGCGACGTGATATCTCGAAACGTGGTTGCATAACATCATCTGATCAGCTTTGTCAGGAGACCAACAATAACAACATGGACAGAACGAACGTCAAAAGGAGATGTTGTGGTTCCTTCTTCCTGATACCTGTTCACTGCCGTTACCCACGCAGTCAAGTCGGGAAGGCGTAGGAACTGACCCTCCAATTGTTATCCTGTCGAGATTTGGGCGACCGAACAGCAATCCCTTCACCTCGATTGGATAACTGTGGTAGTTGATGATAACGGGTCTATCGGGAGTGAAAAGCGAATCAAAATGCTCATCACTGAGTGCATGAGGGTGGCTGCCATGCGGACCCAGAATCATCAAATCCGTCACGTTTACAACGCGTACACGGAGAGCAGGAGTTAATTTGCGCAAGAGAGCTGCTGCTGCAATCACCTCGAACGTAACTTCTGTGCCAATACCGACGAGGACGCTAGACTTTCATTAGAGACATACCGACAACACAGCGAACTTGCGTACACATCCGGATTCACACCCTCATCAACGCTCGCAAATTTCCAAACAGAAGCGCCAGCCACACAATGCTTCGTGGAAATCAGTAGTATGTCATCCATGGCAATCAAAAAAACGCACACGGTCCGCCTCCTCTGGACTCAACCACACTGTGGTCGGCTGCTTGCTGCCTACCATGAGATTAATGTAATTCTTGGCCCTCAGACAGTGAGCAATAGTAGACAGAAAACAGTTTGCATCGGGTGGGAAATAAACGCGTGCAAGTTTCGGCTTCAGATTCAGGACGGCACCAACGAAGGAAGGGTTTTGGTGCGAAAAGCCATTGTGCTCCTGCCTGGCCCAAGTGGAAGTCTCGAGATAATTGACAGACCCAACATCGTAACGCCAATCAGTTTCGTGGGCCTAAACAACGAACGTCGTCAATGCACTGCAAAAGGGAAGGAAACTACAAACCATCTTCGTAAACTTGCTATATTGCACCATCATGGTGTGGACGATGCCAATAAAAGCTTCGTATGTCGGAAAGAGAGCCGTCCTTCCAGTGAGTGTATATCCCTGTAGCATACCTTGACACGTGTGTTCGGACAGAATTTCGATAACACGCCCTCCTTGAGCACGGCTAGCCACATCCCACTGCAAGTTTCGTCCGGTGACATCGAATACTGCATCAAGTTTGTTCGAAACTAGCTCATCGGGGGAGAAGATCCTAAAAGTAGATGGATTGCTGATGACAACCATCAGCTTCAGCAAAGGAGCAGAAAGTAGGAACTCACTCTTTAATGACTTCACGGAGGAAGTTCCCAATTGTCTTCATGCAACTCGCCTCGCTGCCTCTTTGGACACCGAACGCCATCCAATGAGGGACTTCCAGCGGCTGAAATGCTGCATAACTCTCCTTCCTGAAGCCAAGCCTCTTTTCCTTTACGTCAGGTATGATCTCCGTGACCTCATTTATGGGTGCGCCCTCGGTTTCGTATTGCGTGCTATGCATGGCGAATAGCTCCTCAGGATGATAACTAGCCAACCAGTCGTGCAGCATCTCGAGCTCCTCTTGCGATGTCTTGGCATCGGGAAGGGGCACTTGGTGTGAACGGAATGAGCCTTCGATGAATTCTCCATGCACCTCCTTTGGACATGACCAGCCCTTCGGGGTTCGTAAAATCAACATCGGCCACCGAGGCTTGACGATGGGTTTTCCAGAGCGCGCTGCCTTCTGAATACGGGAAATCTCGCCGATGGCCCATTCCATTGCCCCAGCGAGATCTTTGTCAATGTTCTGCAAATCATCGACGATGCACACTTGATAACCATAACCGCTGAGCGCGTGTTCGTAAATGCGACGTGCACCATGCGACGGCATACTAACCTGAACAGTGCAGTTAATTCCTTGTCGTCCATACATCCAAAGATGGTGCGTTCTGAAATCTTGAACCCGTTGAGGTGTAAGATAGGGAGCACAGCACCCGACTCTGCAGGATCGATATACTTGTATCCATGCCATGCAGTTGCGGTGGGACCGGTCTCGGCTTCGCCATCACCAACGATGCAGGTGACGATTAAGTTCGGATTGTCCATGACAGCACCGAACGAGACACTCAATGCATATCCCAATTCACCGCCTTCATGAATACAACCGGGCGTCTGTGCATTAATGTGACTGTAAAACGATCAGTGTTGGATGATGTAGACCATTGGGAGCTTGCCTTGGGAAACCTCCCGGAGTGCTAAACCCCGTGATGAGTCTCGTCAGCCCAACCCTGTCGCGGGAATAACGCGGCCAAAAACTGGCGAGCGCCTCCTCCAGCCATAGACAGGCGAGGATGGCAGGCGCGCCGTGGCCTGGGCGAGACAAGTTAGTACGCAGATAGCATACATTCATGAGAGCAGACACACCAGGCCCTACAACAAGAAGACAATCCAAATTGGTCTTCTTGATGATGCGGTTCAGATGCGCATACACGAGCACGAGACCAGGACACGTCCCCCAGTGTCCAAGCAAGCGAGGCTTGATGTCGTCCGGGACAAGCTTCCTTTCAAGCAATACATTGTCCCTCAAGAAAATCATCGCTAGCAACGCGCCTGAGTGCGACGACGAACATGGCAGGATAGGGGCTAATCACCAGCAGCAATGTAATTCGCAACACGCTCAAACTTACGCAGAGAAGCGAGCTCTGCGGAGGAGATTGCCGTACTAATGCCAACTCGTCCGGGTACATCCAGCACGGCGTCAGGGAGATGGGATGGGTCGGGAGGGGGGTTGGGTTGAGCGAGAAGCTGGGCGGGCATCTTGCAGTGAACACCGAGGGAGAAGAGTAGTGGTGCTCGTAAGTTAAAAAGTAGAGAGGAGCTGCTTTATACTGTAGGCCATCGAGTGGACAAGACTTTCTAGACTCCTATCTGGTCGCACTAGAGCGGTCGAGGCAAAGCTTACCAATTAGCCAAGAACGGTTTGCGCAGCTGGCCGACATGCGGTCGTCGGCGCCCAACTTGCTAATCAATGGAAGGATCTCATTGATGCCTTCAAAACAGACTGGTCCGACCAGTGACTGAGTGGCTCATTTCGCTCGTTTTAATGTGGTTTCACCCACCTGACCCCACGGCGTTCATAGGAACAAACCTCTTGGCTTCCCATCTCGAGCGAAGGCCATTTCAGTCTCGCCCATTTGATGGCCTCGGTCGCTGGGGCCGCATTTGTAGTTCAGGCACGAATATCTTGGCCTTCCTCATGTCATTCGGTTCATATCCATGGTTCCTGGCGATTTCGTCGCAGGGGCGGTGACACGCTGCAGCTGATGAGTCTGGCAGCCCACTCTCTCTCCTCTCTTTGTTTTCCTGTTATTCGTTTCTTTTTTCCCCGCCTCGATGTTGTTTCGCCTCCAAGACGAGACACTTAACAAGCTCAGCTTGCAATCGGCGAGGAGCTCAGAGATAGGCATACCACTGTGCACGGGTATGTGTACTAGTCCTGGAATTTCTGTACCCGTGTCCTTAGGCACCCGTAGCAATTGACTATTCGCCTAAAATTTCCGCGGACTCAAGCTGGCATTGGCGTTAGTGTGGTTGCCTGGGCCCATGTCAGAGCGTACCGATGTGTGTGCTAGTGTGCGTTGTCATTGGCATCGGTGCTGTTGGCTTGCTCACACGTAGGCGTCGGCGTCGGCGTCGTTGGGGTTAGCGAGTGTCAGCGTTGAATTCCATGCATGTACTGTGGTATGACTCGTGACCACAGCAAACGAATATTCCAACCGCACAGCAGGCGGTAACTCGGCGGAGAGATGTCTTCTTGCCATACGTGCTCGAAGGGCTATTTGACAACCAGAACACAACACCTACTAACACGGGTATACGCTATCAAAACCGTCTTGTGAATATCGACCACGTACACAGTTACCAGGCTACGAAGTCCAGCTCGGAAGGGTCCACGGAATGAGAGCAAAAATAATGGCTGCGACGACGTCGTGGTACCCAACTGTCTTTCTCAACACGAATAACAAGCAGAGAGTAGAAAGAATTTACTAGGATATCCGTACACCCGCGTAGATAGCCACGATGAGCGAGATGCCAAGTCCAGTGACCGGCACTCGCAGCGTTCGAGCACCACTCCACCCTGGAGGTACACCCAGAGTTACAGAGGGTTGCGTAAGATGATACGTAGATGTCACAAGCTGTCCTTGTGCATTGGTTGCAATTAGGGTATACTGGTCCGAGAGGACCGGAAGCGCGGTTTCGCCGACCGCCGGCGACGCAAGAATCGGTAGGTACGTGCTAGTCGCAAGTTCCGAGTCAACGACCTCGCCAAACGTCGCAGCAACGGAAGTGTTGAAGGCGTAGGGCGGGGTGGTATACGTTGGAGTTGCCAAAAGGTAATTTGGCAGCGTCGTGGCCAGGGTGGCAGACGCAGAGGAGAAGAAAGAAGAAACCTGAGCAGGTGACTCTACAGGCGCCGAAGAGTTTCGGAGAGAGTACAACCCAATCATCGGTGGTTGCACGTAGTCGATGCCGTAGCTGTACAAGTAAGAATAGGACTATGAGGGGAAAAGTCGTGCTCACCTCCAAACAGAATATACAGAGCGTAAAAATGGCGTTCCTAACGAAGTCGTTATAGAATCAGTTCACAAGTAACAAAAAATAATCTTACCAAGCTGCCAGTCGATACCATCTGCACTCGGTGGCGAAGCTTTCGGCCAAGATAGACACAAGTCGGGATCGCCTTCCGTTGGACCGATGAGATAGTCGGTAGGCTGTAAAATAAACGCGGTTCCATCTCTGCGACGTTCGTTGGTGGCAACTTGTAACAGCTGATGGTCACGCACCCAAAACTAAACGTCATGGTAGCAGATGACGCACACGGAACCACCCATTGTCCAGCTGATGATTGTTGAGTCGATCATTTCAGTGTCCAACAATCTCCGCACTCACTGTCGTCAACCAGTCGACTGTCGGGGAAGAGTGCATACAGCCGCGTCACCTGAAATAGAGGTGAGTTCACTAGTGTGCACGCCCAGGAGTACCCACATCCTGGTAGGGTCCATATAGAGCGGGGGTTCCTCTACGAAGACCCGTCATTGGCATGTGATATCTACGGTCTTATCCAACAATACTCACACATCCAACAGAGCAATTGAAGAATTTCCAGTGGGCCCGGGATACGTAGGTATCGGAGTTAATACGCTCCCATTTACCTGCCACAGGTCAAACAAAGGACGACACCCCTTTCGCATGATACACACCGCAAAGCTTGTCATACGAATGGCCCAGTACATATATCCCGAGGTATTCGTTTGTGTTCCCACAGGGGAAAATGGAACCACCTCATTCCACACGAGATTGCTCGCATTCTGTACGACCGAGACATCGATAGCACCTACAAGCCATCAGCGGGGCCCACTGGTGAACATGACAAAACGAGTCGTCACCCAACGCAAGCGTCCCAGTCGAATTGCGCGTCAAACGCAATCCAAAAATGGGATAGTCGAGTATGCCCTGCTGGGACAAACTAGCGAGAAACGGCGGTGCTATGCACGATCCATCAGCTCGTACCCGATCACACGCGGCACACGCACCATTCGGGGTAGTCGCGTAAATTTCCGACAGCCGGGGAAATCCCAGCCCGAGTACGCCGCTCACATCATCGACCAACGTCACATTTGAATCCGTCACCACGCCTAACGGACTGCGCTCGGTCATCCATCGCCGCCACGACGCATCAGCATTGCTCACCAAACATTTGACCGGGCACCGTCACGTTCGAGACCTCCATGGATTCCCTCGCGACAAATCCCGATGCCCCTCGAGGAATCCGCGATGTTGGCACTCGGTAACCCCAAACAAAATGCACTCACGAGTACTGTCCGCATAATCGACGGCAAACACAGTGTCGTTGTTGTTGATAGAAACAAATGTGGGTGACGCGTACGACAATGGGTACTTGGGAACGGCCGAACACGTTTCCGTGTTACAGGCCGTCGAGACCAACCAAACTGCCAAGCGACCCAAGTCAGTAAAGTAGAACGTATAGAGAATGTCAGACCAACGGTCGGATGACCCAGTGTCCAACGAGGCGCGAAAGCTGATTTGGCCTGCTTGAATGACAGTATAGTACGTCCTGTGGCAAAATGAGCGTCTACTCGCACCGGGAATGATGTCCGCTTACCCGTCGTCGGCCAATGAGACGGGGGAAATTCCATCATTATTCGGTGCGGTACCGTTTGGCTGGGCTGCATTCGACATCGGTTGGCTCACTTGCACGGGCGGGAGGGACAATGAGCTTGCAAAGACTACTCCCAGGCACGAGGTCAAACCGAGAGACAGTAGCATTGAGAACAAGCATGACATCCCGGTCCTTGCAGCAAACATTTACAGAGATGGCAGCATTCGACGTAGCTCCTGGAAAGTGTGTGGAACTGAGGTACGTGTTGAGTATGAAAACGCGATGGGGGCGCCAAATTGCTATTGTTCCGATACAGGGCCAACGGTTGCGATGGCCTGCTCCGCTAAATTTAGCTGCCTGGTCTTGGTCCGGTCATGTTGAGTGTGCTCAACCAAAGTATGTCTAGTATCGTCGAGCGAACCAGACTATTCTGAATCTGAATGTAGGAAGACAGGTAGGTATCCAGAAACACACATAACTACATATGTAATACATCCAAAAATTCCAGAACGAACAGTCACAGGGGGATGCGTTGTTGTAATAGGAAGTGAAACACAAGGAACAAAGGGAAAACGAATGACGGGTATGACAGAATCAATATGGCATAAGTGAGGAAATAAGCTTCTCAAAAATAGGTCCAAAATGGCCCGGAAGAACGTCTACCGCTTGGCAAAGACCTTTTTCAGGAGAGCAAGCACCTTTGGTACGTTCAGTTGTACATACTCCAGGTCTAGCAAGTGCTTGTTATCTTTTTGCTGTGGGCTGGAGTAAGCGCTGCATTCGATGCGCGAAGACAAGCTTATACCTTCTCCAATAGATCATCAATTTTCAGATCCATCTCAAGGATCGCCTTCTCTCGTCCTTTGTAATGTAGCGAGATGATGAAGGTTCCGGGACTTGGCGATGTAATATTAAAGTAAATGTTAGGACGGCTATGCAGAGAGTTCAGGTCGAGCAATATGTCGTGGACGTAGACAACATACCGATTGTCTGGGACGTTGCTCTCCACGATGATCCCCTCTTTCTCCAGCTGCGCATGAGTGAAACGATACGGACCGAGGACAGCGCTCCGCGATGGTTTTCTCTCTCTCCCGCCAACAGTGACAACACCGACACCTGTCGTGCTTCCCTTATCCTTGGAAGCGGTCAAGCGGACGTTTTGTAGGTATGCTTTGTACTGTTCAAGCTGTGACCGCAAGTAGCTGTTGTGGTCACAAATCGTTTTGTAAACGGCTTCTAGAGACTTGGTCTCCAATAGCACCTTGTCCCGGAGATTGCCTAAATGGACGAGTTCCGCGGCCACCTCTTCCTGCATGAGTTTGTAGCCATCTGTTTGGTCTATGATCTTCAGCTCTTCGAGCTCGCGCATCATTTCCTTGACCTTGATGCCCCTGCGCACAAGAGTGGCATCTTTGGTCGTGGCTGCGCGTTCGGCTAGCGCTGCAAGGTTGTATGGCCGCTTTTCGACGGCATGGGGCAGAGATCGGATGAGTTGGACAAGAATAGACTTTGTCTCCATGTACAGCATGTCACTTTGAGAGATCGAGTCCATAAGCGCCGTGTGGAGATCTTGGACGGGTGTTTCCCAGCGACTGTACAGATTCAATTCGATGGTGCGATTTTCTTTACGAGGAACCTGGGGTGGTGCAGGGCCAAGTTCGTCAGTAAGAATACGCAAGTGCTGCTTGTCGTTTGGTGACTGCACGATCGGTTGGTAAACGGATTCTTTTGGATGTCGGCTTGCTCACCAGAGTTTCGATGTGTTGCAGGATCAACGCGTGGGTGTTGTACAGCTCATTCATCGTGATATGAATCGTAAGATCTTTCTTGGAGAGCGCCATGTACTGATCCATCTGCATGGGAAAGGTGATCAACACGCCCGCGCCGCAATGCAACTATTACGCACCTCCAGTGTGTCGTAAAAGTCGCCAACCTCGCACAGGTTATTGAGAAACTGGTTGATGCGGGCCTTGTTATTCTCAACGAAAGGATTTAGGGTGATCATATAAGCCTCTTTTGCATAAGAGGGCTTGTTTGCGAGGTTTTGGAGCATCTTTGCTATCTATAGAATAAGATGCTAAGAGATAACCTAGGTGTCAACGACGACGGCTTACTAGCGTCAAAGTACGGCGAGGATGTTTGGCGGGTACGCCATCGACCAACATGTAGGCTTGGGGCGTAACAATGGCAGGATTGATAAAGCGAAGGAAGAAGAAACCACCTATGAGGGAGCAAATGGCGTAATCTGTTGCCTCTGGATATTTCCGCTGTCAAGGAGTGTCAGAAGGTGGGAATAATCACTGCAAGGGATGACATACGCGAGTGAGACTCCTGATTTGTTTGCAAATCCAGCGAATACCGTAGGGAACGCTTTCCATGCTCTCGATTATGGTGACAAGGAAGCTGTTGGCGATCTCCATTAACATGGAGAGTCGGGGTGCGATGATGGCCTGAACATCAAGGTTTTCTGCGGCGACTTCTGGTGGAACACCACGGGGAAGATTCGGGGGGAGGGTACCGGTTTCCTCCTCGATTTGGTTGATCATTTGCTCGTACACCTGAAGGAAGCGCACGTCGGAGAGGTCAAGGGGAAAGAGGGGGAGAAGAAAGTCACCTTGACGGGATTTATCTCGAGGTTGAGATCTTTGTGTTCTATGAGGCTGTTGATGCGCTCTGCAAGAACACCCTTGAGATAGCTCTGACCGGGACCTCGTCGCGTGTAGGTGGTCATCATGCGGGAGACGGGGGTATTGGCTCTTAGTAAGGAACCAAATTCGGTGGCGGTGTCGAACTGGGCGGAGAGGACGGATTGGAACATGGTGAGGAGCAAATGCTCCTCGCGGCTTTCGTACTGGTTTCCATAGAGGGTGAACATGACGGTCTGGAGAAGGGTATCTATTTCGGAGAGGCTGACGAGACGACAGAGGTTGGCGATGTGACGGGGCTCGGACTGGAGGAGGAAAAAGAGATTCGAATATTGTTGGAGCTTGCGATCGTCGGGATAGTGGCCCTCTGTCGGATCGACGTCTTCTAGGGTACGCTCGACCTCGCGTTGCTAGAGGGAGGATGAGGGAGGGGGGAGAGAAGGGAAGGGAGGAGGCGGACACACTTCGTCGGCGGCCATACGGTTCTGGATGAGGAGAGCTATCCGGGAGTCGAGGTAGCGGACGTCGCGCTCGAGGACAAAGTTTTTCTTTGACTGGACGGATATCTTGCCCTTGAGGTCTCGGAGACGCTTCTGGGCTGTGTGGAGGGTGAACGGGGAAAGGGGCGGGGAGGGCGTTGGGACGGACCTCTTGCCAAATCGTCCTCGACCTCGACGTCCTGCTCTGCGGCCATGCTGAAGAGGGCGGTGACGCTGTAGCGGTTTGTGTTTCTGTTTGTGAGCCGCCTGCCCATCGCTGCGACGGAGGAGGGCTGGTCGGGGAAGGACATGGTAGGATGAGGAGGAGCGTGGCTGAGGTGGCGCGAGCGGTCAATGGCCAACCATCTCGCGGTGCCCGTCAAAAAAACGTACAGAGCGAACATCGCCGGGGCCGTGCGCGACCATCTCGAGCGGGACCACCCGGAGAGGTACAGACAGGACATCCGTCGGTGGGAGCAGCTCCGCCCCCACAACGACACCACCCCGGACAGCGCGCTCAGGTAACCCGCCCCGCACAGCCCGCCCACGGGCAGTCGCTCACCCCCGCCCAGCTACCATGCACACCTCCTCTTCGTCCTCGCAAAGCTCCCCGACGATGTCCGTCCCGCCCCCTTGCTCACGTGCCCCGCTCATCCCCCCCAGATCGGCCTCCCCTTCGCCTATGCCCACGCCTTCGCCCCCGACCCCGCCGTGCCCGTCTCCCTCCCCAGCCTCGCCTTCGAACGCGCCGCCGTCCTCTTCAACCCCGCCGCCCTCTACTCCCACCCCGCCGCCGCCGCGGCCCGGTCCGGCCAAGA
>JBBPKK010000087.1:0-59021 GCA_038089215.1 Tylopilus vinaceipallidus
ATCGTCATCTTACCGTGTGCAACGTGCATTGGCCACACATGTGCCAGCGTCATCCTCATCCTCATCCTCACCATGGGTGATGTGGCATTGGCCATGCACGTTCCCCTGTTTTCGTTATCATCACCGTGATGGTAACGCTATGGCATTGGCCATGCACATGTTGTTGCTGTCGTCTTCACCATGGGCAATGTGGTATTGGCCACACGTGTGCCAGCATCGTTGTTGTCGTCCTCGCCCTGGTGATGCTGTAACATTGGTCAACTAGAGTTGTCGTTGTCCTCGCCGCAGTGGTGACGCTGTGGCAATTGGCCATGCATGTGTCTTCATCGTCGTCTTTGTCATCAGCGACATGGCATTGGCTGCACCGGTGCCAGAATCACCGTCACTGTCATCATCATCATCTTCACCGTGTGTGACATGGCATTGGCTACACACACGCTAGGATCATCATCTTCATCGTTGTCCTCGCTGGGGTGGTAGCGCTGTAGCGTTGGCCACACAGCGCCATTGTCAGCGTTGTTCAAGTCGCAAGCTGTCGGCTTTCCAATGCCACTGCCACCGTCCTGGTGCCCCGGTGAAAGAAAAACTGAAATCAACTTGTACAGTCAATAAAAATTGCAGTCAATCAAACATGTGCATGCACAATCAAATTCACACCTTTATTGTCTGTCAAACTTGGCTCGTGTCAGCGTGTCATGGGCGCATCGGGCAACTGCAGTCAGCAGTACCCGACTTGGAGCGACTTGGAACCGACTTAAACCGACAAACAACTTCAGTCGGAAGGAATGACTAACCAAGCGGAGTCTAACCAATAGGTACGCGAAGTGAAGTCGAGTTGAGTCGTGTTGCTTGCTTAGTCGTACGTAACCGGGTCAGGCCGAGTCGAGCCGAGTCGCGGCAACACTACCAAGAGTTGTGTATACAAGTGATTTTTTGACACCTAGAATGCTACAGATTTTCTTGACAGTGTAGCCCTGATTATAAAGGGCTGAGATACGAGCTTTGAGGATATTGGACAGTCAGCAGGGCATGGTGGGTTCAATGGATCAACCAAGCATTTTTTTTCTTGTACATGATTTCGCTCAGATGTGTGCAGGGTCCTCACACAGCCACACGAATTTTGAAGTGTTTTCCGCATCGTTTTGTAATCAGCTGTAACGTGATAATCCGATCGGTGGCCCTGTATTGCATTGACTTCTGACACTGACCTTGAGCTCATGATTGGCAGGGGCCCGGGAGAATGTCTCAAACGAGAATGGAGGCCCTTGGTGGCCAGCACCCATACAACTGGGCTGTTGTAGATTAGCATCCCAAAAATAAGTTCCTTTGCAAGCTCATTGCATGAACGTCGCTGCTGAGATTGTCAGTAGCCCTGATGTTGATGTCCCTCACAAATGATTGTCTCGCCGTGATTTTGCTTGACACGTCGTGTAGATACCTCGGCAATGCACAACTTACATGACATGACGAACAAGGTTCCCCATCATCATCACCAACTATCACAGTAGTGCGAAATCAAGGACGATGTCTCCCATCGGAGGTCAAATAACAGCAAGTCCTGTTCGTATATCACATAGCGGAAGCGAAATCCTAGTCAGTCGGTCTGCATTGAATACCAGGCGGACCATAGAAGATTCGCCGGGAAGACAAACAGGTGGACAATACCGACAAGCTCTTCTTGTCACTAATAATTCAGAGGGCCTCTTTCGCCTTCATATTGTGACTTATGAGCACGCTTGATCTCAAATTCTAGAGAAACAGTGAAAATAGACCGAGTTGTTATGGCATAGGCACGCTTTCCAGAGTGCAAAATTCTGTGCGTGAAGACCGGGTCGAGGGTCGCTGACTTCGATTATGCCGCCAATATATTAACCAGAGACATGAAGTGAGACGTTGACAGTTCATGTGATCTTTGGTCACCCTTTCGGTATTGTCATCCAGGTAAGAACACAATACTTCCACAATAGCGGTTTAGATTTTAACCGTTTCTTGTCAACTTTCCACTGGCAATGCTGTGGTCAATGCAGTAACCACAAACTGGAATACATGCCTAACCACGATCAGCTTCGAGACGAGCAGAAAATAATACTGACGTATTGGCAGCGCTCGACGTGCCATTTTTGGATAGCGGTCTCGTTAACGTTGTGATCTGCAATGAGTTGTTATTAAGTCAATGGTTAATTGACTGATTCGATCTCCGGTTTCTACAATCCCTTGCATCCGTACAGGTGACTTTGGGTTTTTCATCGTCTTCCCAGTGCAGAATATCCATACAGCACCGAATTCAAAGTGGCTACAACCCGTTCTCCGATTCATATTATTATGGATGAGATGCGGAAACGGTGGGTCGCTGCCCTCGCGGTCGTTCGCACCAGGGGTTCGATTCGGGTTCCAAGCCATGGGTGCGGATGCAATAACGATCCACACACTGAGTGCTGAGCGTCCGCGTGGTCCTCGGTGTAGACCGTTATGTGGGCTGTTGTTGTGCTAGACACGCATCCCTTCCTGTCGCCTATCTCAGGCTGGAGGGTACCTGAGGTCCCGGGATGCTTGCGACGGCATGATTCCACCTCGCTATACCCCAAAGTTCGCTGGCCGTTACGGTATGCCACCGTGGGGTATTCGTTAGGTCGAACGGTTTGGACATGGAGCCGACTGAGAACGACACGAGCGATCCCCTGCCTTGGGGAAGAGAGCGATCCTGGCTAACTTAGAACACAGGGCGAGGACCCGGAGCAGGGGGCGACAACGCACGCGGCCGAAATACATCACCACGTCCATCGGACGTGCTCAAACCGTCCAGCGTCCTTGAATCCTCGTGCGTCACTCTCCGCACTGCACTTGGCGTAATGGCATCTACGACAGAGTGGAAATCGATCTCGATCTATGTGACACCGAGGTGCACGCGGTCGCCTTTCCGCGGACCGGATCCACGATGTGCCTATCCGGGTCATGCGCGGACCCTGCCCACGCAACGTTCCTGGTGTGCGCAGAAAGACGGTTGAGAGGTACAGCAATGACTTCGCTTTACTTATCCTCTAAGGAGCTTTGTCCAGCGTGCGGCAAGCAACCACGTTCAACGATGGTCTCCCGTTTCACCCACCGTCCGGAGGAAACCAGCCCAGGACATTTGGTTAAAGCATTGTGGTACGCCTCGGTAATGCATGACATTGCTCTCGCCTTCTTGTTTTTGGCGTCTGAAGATGCGAGACAATATGGTCATCCCTTTGCGAGCCCCGATAAACTTTGGTACTGGTCGAGACACAATGCAGGCAACCCAAGTCATCCACACACCCATCAAAACTAGACCAACTGCAGATTCCAGAAGAAAAAATCTTGTGTATAAAACGATGACTATAACGTATTAGAGACTGCAACGCTCGCATCCCAGCATCCACCAAGGACGACAGGCGCATGTACACTATTCAGGAGACAACGAAATAGATATTATATAGGAAACAAGTCGAATGCCAGAATGAGGTATGACTATAAAAGCGTTTTGTAAGCTCGAATCGCATGATGGATAAAAGAGATGTGAAAACATAAAACAAACAAGGAGGACCTAAGCTATGAAAACAGAAAGTGATAAATGACAGCCAAATGATAACAACAAGCCTATGTGCACATGAAAGCATGTTCTCAAAAAAAAAAAAAGAAAGAAAGCCATAGATAGTAGCCAAGCAACGACATGTTGTGTGAATAGATGGAGCCGGCGCTCAGCATAATAATGTCCCGCTGGCAGTAGGAACCGAAAAGGCAAGCCAGCATGCTGAAACAGGAAACGAGTGGGGTTTCACAAAGACCATGGAGTAAGTGTATGATAGCAAAAACGAAAGCGAAGGCATATTTTTTGGCGGATGGGTGTGGGGGTATATCGTTGCGTCCTCTATTCCCGCGGCGGGGCGGATTCAACGGGCCAGATCGACTCGCGGCTGCGTTCCCGCTCACCCGGGCGAGCAAGAGGAACAGGAGATACTGCTTGAATTAATCCTGTTTGAGATTGTTGAGGAGGCTGCTCGTGGGATGGAGGTTGCTGTGGTGTAGCAGGAGGTAGTGTCTGTGTTTGATGCTGTGGCTGTGCTTGTGGCTGGGGTAGCTGAGGTTGTGTCGCACCATCTGCCTCATCAAGGCCGCGCTTGATGACCGTCATCATCCTGTCCGTCTTGTCCAACAGCTCCAGCGTTCGTCTGCGATGCTCCTGGAGCTCCATGTAGTGTTGTCGCAATTCACCCGGTGTAGGAACAACAGCCGTTAATACTCCGTTCAATGCGTCGTGGGGAGGTGGCGAATGTGCATGTCCGAGGCCATAATACCCATGACCCACACCAGGTGGCAGAACATAGCCAACGTTCCCAGTGAGTCCAGGGTTTAATGGAGAATGAGTTCTGCTGGGTGCATTAGAACTGGACCGCACATAACTGGCCTGTGCACCGCTAAAATCACGGCTGCCAAGAAGACCAGGTGCACCGTATCCATATCGTTCCGTCAATGCGGGGTTCAACGGAGGCAAATCGAGACTGGCATGAGGTGATGCGATAAACGCTCCATGACCGGAGGGAACGCGGCCGAGGTGGTGGGCGAAGCGATCCAACTCGGGACCCGGTTGCACGGCGCGAGGAAGAGAGTGACTGCGGTCTCCGAGGGCTTCCACGATTTGATGATGCATACTGAGTGCACCTTCAGCCCATAAAGAACTGTGAGAGTCCCGAGAGGCTTTTCGTGCGGATGCACGCTCACCCTTGCCCCGTCCCCGTCCGCTGCTCTCCCGTGGCAGCTCGTCCTCAGGGTCACCCATGTCTTCATCTTCGTCCTTCTCCCGAGCACGGCCTTTCTCACGATCGCTCTTCCCCCTTCGAGCGCGTTTCCGCCGAGGTTGAGGTTCCTCGACTTCGTTATCGCTTTCCTCCCCACCCGTGTTCGTATGTTGGCTGCCACCCGATTGACCGATCACGACGAGAGCTTCCGCTGCTTGATGGTCCGTTATGCGTGCCGAGGACATGCTAGTTGCGACAGCAACACGTTTCCGTCGTTTGATCACGGTCTTTTTCATTGAGTTAGGGCGGTGAGTGCCATGGAGCTTGAAGTATAGGCCTTTCGATAGAAGCGTAGTCAGCCGAGCATTCTTGGTAATGATGAAGAACGAAGAAGGAAAAGGACGGGAACGGCAGCTAACCCAAACTGGACATGAAAGGCAAAGAAGTCGCCACCAACATGGTAGATAAGATAAGAAGTGCAAAAGAAAGAAGAGATAAGATGGCATCAAATAACCCGACACTTGAAGCGAAAGACATGCGCGCATCCATGAGATCAACGTGCTCCCTCTCGTCTGTTTACGAGAAAGATCAAGTGTCCAGGGAATAATGACGACAGCAAGGGAACACGCCCCCAGCACAGCAGACATGAAACGAGATAGAAACGCACCGCATGCATTGCAGATGTTGTTGCCCATGTCGTCCCTCCTCCAGAGTGGGGTGGTGCTGGTGCCACAGTTTGCGCAGCTAAGTGCTCCAACTGCTGATTTGGCTTTTTTGGCGGGTGCGGGGCTATCAGCGTCTGCGCCAGGCGAGGAAGTGTCGACAGCAGGAGATACTGCTTGAGGGGCGGTAGGCACGGTCTCATCTGTGGCAGCAGGTTCGGTGTCGTGCCTCCCAGACACTGCAAGAGAGTTGTTTAGCGTCGGGCAGCCAGCGCATGCGCTGGATCCTCCAGTGCCATCGCACCGTCCATCCCCAGGGCACGTGCCCCCACCAGTGTCGGTGTGCGCACCTGTGGCAGGAGGCTTCGTGGACGAAGCAGGCTTGGAAACCGGTTTTTGCTGGGGCTGAGCGGTGGTCTCAGCTTGAACAGAGGAAGAGGGAGCATCCGTAGCTTTCGAGTGCTGATTCTGGGAAGCAGATGACGCTGCCGGAACTGCAGATGCCTGATTTGAATTTGACATGTCGGATTCCCCACCACCGTTTGCAGGTTGGGAGGAGGGTTGCGTAGAGGTAGTAGTAGGCGTTGGAGTGCGGGCCAAGGAAGTGGGACGAGCCACCTTGCGTGATTTGAGGTAGAGACCTAGTGACGATAAACAACGAAAAACGGGAAGCAAAGTGCCCACGAGTTGGACACATTTCAATCAGCACACTGCTATTGCACTGACAAGACGGTAGACAAGAGCGTAGGAAAAAGAATCTGGGCCAATCGCGATCATGACCGAGATGACATGCCAAGAACACGCGGTGTAGATGTAGCCGCAACACAACATGATGATATGCATCGACCGGCTAGCATGGAGCGTGTGTGGACAAAACGGGCGCCCGCGACCCAAGGTGTGCCACGGGCTTACACGTGACGGGGAGGAAATGAAAGGAGATGAGATGCAATCGACTCACCGCAAGCATTACAGATGGTCTTGCCCTGGTTGTCGCGTCTCCAGAGCGGTGTGTCGACGGTCCCACAGTTGGTACAGCCAGTACGCTGCTGTTGTGGAGCCTGCTGGGCTGGTTGTTGTTGTTGTTGAGGCTGTGCAGGCTGGGTTGGCAGGGGCGCGGCGACTTGTTCTGGTGGGCTCGGTTGCTGGTCCTGCCTCTGTTGGTCTGACTGTTGCTGCAATGGGTGGTGCTGAGCAGACACGTTGCTGGACGCGTTCAAATGGTCGGGGGTGGCAGGCTGCTGCGCGCGATCCTTCTGCTGGTGGAGGAGCTGCTCATAGGTAGTGAAGTCGCCCGAAGTGATGCGCTGGTGGAGCGCGTTCGCAGCGTCAGCAAGGACAGGGGAGGGGGGCGCGTGTTGGTCTGCAGGCGTGCTGGAGAACTGCTGCTGTATCCGGGAGAGATGATGCATGTTCAAGGCGGGGGGTTCCATTACGATTGGGGACATTTTTGAAAAAGAGGTAAGTCTAGAGATACGATTAAAGAGTAGTAGAGTTCAAGGGGGAGGGGGTGGAAATTAAGCAGTGGGCAGGGAGATGGGGGGCGGGAGATGGCGTTTGGAAGAGGAGAAACGGGGTCAGAAGGGTGCGCCGAGAGTTTAAGATTCCTCCTCGACGGGAACCGATAAACTAATAGATAACCCAATCTGGCCAATCAGATTACTCCAGTTTCAAAATCGATTATTTTCAATAATCTCCGTCTCCGCTTATCTGCCCCCGCCTCAGACCTTGCCTCTAAAATATACATTAATAATTCTGCGCCATCTCGCTCCATTCGCTCCCCACATCCACTATCTTCCTCTTCGGTGAAAATTTATCCGCTAATGGGCGCTACACACGTCGGAAATCTGCGTCTCGTATTACATACCTTCTATTTGCACATATTTGTTTAGTGGCGCCGTATCCTCCCAGGGTCAATCTTATCTCCCACCCAAGGCCCCAATCGACGGGTACTGCTCGCACGGACGCTCTCTTTCAGGCCCTAATTCCACAGACCCTCGTGTGCTTTCTTGCATTCAAGGTTTTAGAGCGTGGATCATCCTTCCAAACGAGGTGTCACCGCGTCCAGATCGTACCGCCTGTCCAGACCCTAGATAGACTCTTCTTTCCACTAATTGGCTGATATGGCGACCGTACCACCACCGCTTCCTTCAAAGTCTGTGATCTATCATCCCGAGGCCCATCACATCATCGCCCTCACGGCTGTACGTGATCATCATCCCCCCGTGTGCCCGAGCAACCCAACGTGGAACGTGTCTCGTCCTTCGCTTTTCGCCACGCCCGTCACGACCCGCACTCAGCCAAAGATACCTACCCGTCGTACCCACGACCGGCCGGTCGTCACCCCCCGCCAAATCAGCGCGGTCCTAATGCTCACACATAACATCAGCACGCCTTCGTCATCGTTCTATCACCGTGCCCGGCCAAACACGCAATCTCATACGTGTCCGTGCGACATTGGACCCCTGATAAGATAAGACAAGCACCATCCCTAGTTTCCTTTTTGGTCTCTCTTTTTTTTTTGTTCCGTCGGTTTCGTCACGCGTACATTTCATGAACCGTAAAGTTTGGTCAAAAACGTCTCATTGATTGAATTGGTTCGATCGGCTAGCCACCGCTGACCCAACTGTTCCCGATGCGCCTCTGATTTCTCATTCGCTTCCGACGACGCCGGGAAAAAAAAAGACGCATGACCCTTGTAGACTTGAAACCAGCACGCCCTCAGAGCAGTCGAAACAAGCAGCCGTGCCCGGACCAATTGGACGTGCTCGAGTGGTAGCATGGGCGACCAAGACGTGTCTTACAGCATAACTTCCTCAAGGTCCGGGTATTCCCATGAGCCAGCACGTCAGCCAAGTCGTTCGGGTGGCCTGAAACACCGATCTCCTACAGACCCCTACCGCTCGTACTCGTGCGGGCGCGATAACGACGCTGCGAAGCGTTTCGACCTCTGGCCAACATCTTCCGCGCCCTAGTTACGCTACCGCGCGCGCGCGCACGCCCGATTACACTACGCTGGTTTGCAAATTACCCCAAAGGAGACCTTGATCTTGATCTGGCAGAGGGCCGAAAAAGATACGTATCAGATAAGCGAACATCCCAATATTGCGATTTCCCGCGACGTCAAAATCCGATGCCGCTGACGACGTGTCAATGAACAAAGGTCACGTTCCGACCAATAAAATTAAACGCCATCCGTCCTCACGCACAGACCCCCGTTTCGGACACGAACGTTTCGTGGAAAATACATGGGTGATGCCGGTGCCGTTTTTTTCCATGCAGGTCCACTGAAGGTGCCGACGGCGACGAACGTGCACCGCGACCCAGCGTTCGGTCGCGCCATCCTTCACGCGGACGTACGGCGTCCGAAAAAAAAAAAAACCCCACCAGCGGCACCCGGGAAACCCCAGCCACACCGCAGAAACAAACCAGAGGGCGATCCAGTTGGTGAGCGATGGCCAGCTTGATGGTGCACGGCCCGACACCGACGTCATGATCACGCCCTACCGTATATCTGATCACCCCCTCCCCGTCTGATCCGGCGCTGCGATAACGACAGTGGAAGATGCCGGCCTGAACACAGCCCACCCGTCGCGCCACCCCACGCTAGCGTTTCAACGCCTACACCCGTTTGACGTCGGATCCCGACGGGTCAATCCTCTCGGGTACACATGCGTGAGCCAACACTGAGCTGCGTCGATCCCCGAGTCAGATTTGCAAACGGGCTCATCGAAATCCACGATGGTGTGTCGTTTTGCATCCTCATCCGCGGACGCGCACAATGGTCCAGGCGGTGTCAGCGAGGTCGGACGATCAAATGCGGGATGCGACGCATTGGGCACAGTCCCTCAGGGTCACGATCTGTTAGTTTTTCCCCAGGTCCGACCGACCCTCGCGCGAGTTGGGTTTCGGGGGCACCATCACCCGGAGATCAACTCGACATCTCATTGTGTGTGACACGCACGTCCAGCACTGCAGCGCACCTTGGTCTGTGTGTTTGAAGATTGACGCGGGGGCCCCCAAGCCTGACGTCTGAGGTGAGCAACGGTTATCGGAGCACGCACTGCGCCCCTTGGCAAGACCATTGACACGTGCCCCGAGAGGACCCTGCAAGGCCCATATGAATGCCACGCAGAGCGGACAAATGCGCAAACCAAGGTCCCCGGCGGGGCTATACGGCGCACTCAATCTCACGGATGCAGTCCCCCCAGGTGGACAGCAGGTCACGGACGGTCCTCAGAGTAATGTACCACTCGCAGGCCTGGGCCGAACATGAACATCCCAGACATCATTAAAGGAGATGATAGGGGGCTAGGCGTGCATCCTGGTCCTGCCTCGCGTCCTGATTTCCACTCTGGACACCGACCGTCCGGTCTGTCCAAAACGGCGATTCGCCTCATCGCATCAAAGACCGTGTGTCCAGAGACCCCCAGCTTAAAGGGACGATGTCCCCGTCGTGGCAGTGATGAGCGACGGCCACTCTCTCTCTTCTGTCTCTGTTGCTACAGCTCGCAACCCCATACAAAGAGCCAGCAGGCATAGATACGATCGACCCGGCGCGGCTCGCAAAAAAAAAAGGACGCGAGCGGAAAACGAGAAGTGCAACGAACCCCGAGTCGGCTATGCGCACTACACGTGCGCCATATTAAACCTAAAACGCCTTCGAGCCGACTCAACGTCAAAGAACAACGTGTGCTCGGCCCATTACGCGAACGTGATGCGATGCGATACATTTCCGTGGTATTCCGAGCGCAGAGGCGTTATCAGCTACAGCCGTCCCGCAGGAGCCCTCGTTAGTAACACGGATGACCCAGGTGATGGCGGGCCGTAGACTTCGCGCGAGGTGCCTCTGAGGATGTACGACAAACTACCTACGAAAGAAAGCCCAGAGGCTATGATATGTAGTTGATAGGGGTACATCACCGTTCAATAAACTAGTCGTTGCATCTCCGTTATGAACCCCCATCACATCCCACATCCATGGACTGTGTAGAGCAGGGACTCGTGGCCCAGCACGGTAATGTGGATAAACGCCTCTCCGTAGGGTGCTGCACAGTCTGGACCTCGGGGACCTGATGGACGAAAGGAGACGCCCGACAGCGTCACGGAAAGACGTTGCACATCGATGCGACGCCTCGAGGGAAGCCCCGGCCTGGCATGGCGCGAATAAACGACGCGAGAAGATACTGTCCGACGTATGTCCGTCCTTTTCGCGATTTTACCGTCATCGGCGAGCAAACAAGCCTCTGCGGAAAAGACGGCTGAAAGAACGAAGAGGAGAAATCGGAAAGCGATTCGCTGAAAGAAAAAGAAAAAGAATTTAAAAAAAGGTCTCAATAATGTTGATGCGCGAAATAACGGACATGTAACCCGCGCCCTTGTCGGCGCTTCGTCACACGCTCTCAGATCATCATCCTACGATACCGCACCTCCTTGACGCCGATCGCCCTGATACAGAATGCGTGCCGAGCGCAAGAACCGGAGAAAAAAAGCCAGCGGGATGACAGCATGCCAGTAGCCTTCCCCACCGAATGATACAAGGAGGAAATAGTGTATCATCTCGCTCTCTATCCGCAGCGGGGTACTGCGCACGAGTGGACAAGGGGAACGCACTTCTGACGTGCCGCCACACGGTTCTGCTGTTTCAACCCTGAACGACCACTTCATGAGATTGAAAACCACGCTCTCGATCGCATCAGCGGTCACCTGCCCCATATCACGACTGCGTCTTACGCCATTCGGCGAAGAGAAGGGAACATCGTACACCGCTTTCGTGCGAATCGCGCAGCGCACATCGTTCCATCCGCTCCACTGGGATAGCTGCCGCACATAGCGGTTCTTCATAAGACAAGAGCCCTGCGTATCACGCACCTGATCGAATGATTCATCAACACACGGGCAGCCCAATATCGCCACTCGCTACGCTCTCCAGGTCGTGTCAAATAATTCCAGATGGCGCGCCGTGCACACCTTCTTTCGTCTCGTCTGCGAATCGTGCAAATTCAAACTTCTGATCGTGAGACATCGAGTCCTCATTCTGTGGCAGCGATATGCTTCCGGACCGCGCGTCCTCGATAACTACGATGCAGCACAGATGGACATGGACGCCATCCTGTGAATGCACTGAACGAAAACCGGTGCTTACCGGTGCATGTAGGCTGTGGTAGAGAGCTGCCTTTCGAACGGCGACTACGAGACGATCGACGAAGAAAAAAAGCTGTCAGGCCATATCACGGTGCTGCGTCGTGGACGATCGTGCCAAAATGAACACGCACGAGAAAGTACAGGTATGATCGGAAGAGAGAGAACAAGTCATGTAACTAAACCAGTCCTGATCGAAAGGAAAAGAAGCGTCCCTCGACCCTAGACATTAATGTCGATGCCTACCTGCATACGCCAGGCTACTTCATATCAGGGCCCCCTAACCGGGATGAGCATCGCGTCGCAGTACCAGTGTGGTCCTCGTAGTTATCCGACCTCGCGTTCAATACAGCCGTACAACGGCGTCTAACAGGAGAGACGGGAATGAGGATCACCCGTTGGTCGCGCCAAGGATCTGCCACTGACAAGGTGCCGCACGTGAAATTTAAATCAGGTCGATAATAGACGGCCATATTCTACTCGTCCGTCAGCTCACGCCCACCGGTCCAATTATCGACTTACTCGAGCAACGCAATCAACGACACAATCACAGCCCATAGAAACGGGATCCACCTAGACATAAACCCGGTTTGCGAGGGTGTCCCAGAAGGAAGGAGAACGCACGTCGACATGTAAAATCCGGCCGCCCGATACACCCCCAGGAGCACAAATGCGAGCACGGCCGCACCCACGACCGCACTGAGGAGGCTTAGCCCAAGAAAGGCGAGGAGGACGAGGAGCGCGAATGTCAACCGGGATCGTCGGGCGTTGACGCGGGGCAACTTCAGCCATTCGCCCGCGGGCGGCGGCGAGGCGGGCTGAGAATGAGGCTGTGAGTAGCCAGAGGTCGAGCGCGAGTGCGAGTGGTGGTGCGCGGGCGGGGAAGCGAGAAGGAGCGTGTGATCGATGTTCCTCGTGGGTGGGAATAGGAAATTGAAAAAGGCATAGGTGCCAGCGAGAAAGTTGAATGGGAGGTGAAAGATGAGTGTCCAGTAGAGCGTGAACCTGAAGACGTCTGGAATGGGATGAGGTCGGGGCAGATCGCAAGGGGTGGCACGCACCATCGGGTTCAGAGAGGTAATAGCCGCCCGGTCGAATGGGTGGACCGACGAACCCGATTTCCTTGGTCGGATTATAGAGCGAGGGCCAGGAAAAGTTGTCAAAGTGGGCGGTCGGGAACGAGTCCACGGGCCGAGACATGGTCGCTCGACAACACTGGCGTTCCATTTCCGGTAACCTAGACGGTACTTTACGTGGGGGATATTTTAGCTAGAGCTGTACAACAATCCACGACTCGCGCTCGTACAAGGGGAGTAAAATCACAGCAAACGAAAAATAGGAAATAAAATCATCCGTCAACCAGCATGTCTCGTCGTTTGCCGTCCGCGTCCGCATCGGACCGATGTTTGTCCCAAGCATACTTGGGCGTCTCATATCCGTCTGCGTCCCGCCCATCTTCGTCCAGACGTAGTTCGCTCAATGACGCTCGCGCCGACATTTCACTCAGACGAATGCCCATCCGCAGCCCATCGGGGGACGGGTATACTGCCGGGGTAGACGGGGTAGAGAGGGGCGTGTCGCGTTGCGCGGGCGTTGACGGCGTCGACGTCAATCCAGGCACTGGCTGCTGGTTCTGCGCAGTCGGCGGCGGCGTGGGGTCAAACGGCTCGTCCGCTGTGGGCTGCTGTCTCTGAAGACCAACGATGCGCAGTCGCTCCACCCATCTGCAGTGCCAAGAGACCTGAGTACCCTCCGGTCGATCAAGGATGCTGCGACGACTTACGTGTCTGCACGATCGAGACTTTCTTTCACGACGCCCGTGACGCCGCGCATCATATCCAAACTCTCTGTTGCGAGCGTCAAGACGTGTTGAGCTGCCCGAGTCGCGGCGCCGGCGGTGGGACGGGCCATAGTCGAACGCGAAGAGGCCAGAGGGGAAGAGGCGCGGGACGAGACAGGGGTGGCAGACAGAGAACGATCCGGTCCGCCAGCACTGCGTTCTTTGCGATGGCGGCCAGCTAGACCTCGGCGGTTATTGCCCGCGCCGCCTGCAGAGGCCCCGGCAACGGAGCTGGCGCCGGGAGTACCTTCCGGCATACCGTGGCCGGCATTCGCGGCACTGGCCCACCGTTGGGGGAGGTGGAGGATGAAACCACGAACGCGGGCACGAGCGGGCTCGGGAAGTGCGCCCCCGGCATACTTGCTGACGACGTCCACGACCTGGCGTATGGTGTTCACCACGTTTCTGCGAACGTCGTTGAGCGTGCGCATGTGAGTTGGGGAGATGTAGGCGTCCGATTCGGAGGGGTCGACGACGTATGATTGCAGGGAGTCGATAAAGTCGCGAAGAATGAGGATTTGAGAGTCGATGTGGGCCGTGGCGTACTGTGAAAGGGAGTGTTGAGTGAGGTGGAACGGGCCGAGTGTTTTGGGGACAAACTTGAAGCCACTGGAGACAATATTTCAAGCGTCTCATGCTCTCTTCGCTGACGGCAGCGCCAATGCCGCCGGCTTCGAGCAGGACGGATTGCCATCGGCTGCGGGGTACGACCTGGCGGTTGGGATTTTGGTCTGAACCGGCGCTGATATCCAGTGATTGTGGTGTCGGGGTGCGGCTTTCGGCGGGGGGGTGCGGGGACAGGGAGGGAGAGCAAGCGGCTAGAATGGCAGAAGGGTCATCAGGGAAGGGAGAGGCAAGGCAAGGCAAAGCAGTACGATCAGGGACGGCGTCGGGGTCGGGGTGCGAGTCGGGAGATTGGGGGTCGAGCTGCATCTTGTCGTCTGCAGTCGAGCTGCGGC
Source organism: Tylopilus vinaceipallidus (assembly GCA_038089215.1). Classification (NCBI taxonomy): domain Eukaryota; kingdom Fungi; phylum Basidiomycota; class Agaricomycetes; order Boletales; family Boletaceae; genus Tylopilus; species Tylopilus vinaceipallidus. Next base: position 14,354 of record JBBPKK010000087.1, read on the forward strand.
GGTACCTCTCGAGCTGGGATGCGGACGATGTAGCGCACGCGAGGAGGGAGAAGAGGGGGACAGACCCTGTCGAGCTGCCTGCAGGCAAATTCGTCGAGCTGATTGACGTCGACGGGCAATCTGTCGATGACGGGTCTGGAGATGTTTTTGACGGAGGACTCCATCATCTCGGCGCCGTACTGGGGCACGGTGAGCACGGAGGAGGGGCAGCGGGGGGGGACGCACCTTGACGACGCGGGAGGCGGCTTTTCCGTGCTCGTAGGCTCTGAGTGCGGTGCCGACGAGGGGGAAGCTGGAGACCCTCGAGACGAAATCGGGGGCGGGGTCCGGGGGCGGGGCGGGGTCGTGGTGGCCGTTCTTCATGTCGCCGAGGGCGCGGACGGCGATCCGGACGCTCTCGTCGTGGTCGTCGAGGTTCATGGGGCACGTGCGGATTCACGTGTCTCGCCCCGGCACATAAAAGGGAAGCTCCTGATCGTCATGGCCATTCAGTCCACCCCCCCCTAAACGATCAATAGACTCCCCGAGTGCGGTTCAGAATGGGGCTCCCTCCTCCTCCCGTCCACCATGGCAGACATAGAGAGAATGTTCCGCAGCGAGCTCGCCGTCCTCGCCGCCCAGCCGGCCGAGTGGGACACCCTCCTCGACTCCTTCCAGCCCGCCTGGGCCGATCTCGACGACCACTTCCACTCCCAGGAGGCCCTTGGTCTCTTCCCCCCGCCAGACCGCCGCCTGCCCGCCTTCCCCACCCTGCACCATCCCCAGCCGACCGTCCACCCGGCCGACCTCTCCCTCCCCGCCCCCGCCCCCGCCCCCGCATCCCCGCCCTCGTTCCCGCTCCCGCCACAAACTCCGTCGCCCTCCGTCCCCCTCAGCGACTCTGCCACAGACTCCACCTTCCCCACCGACCTCTCCTCGGAGGACATGGACAGCGACGACTACGACCTGTCCTACCCCTCCGATCCCGACTTCCTCCCTTCCCCCGTCAGCCCACCCGCCAGCATCAACCCCGCCTCCCTCTCCAAGTCCTTCTCCGACCCCCCCGTCCGTCCGTCCCGCCGCGCATCCCGCACCATGACCAAGGTCCCCGTCCCGATTCCCAGTCTCACCAAAAAGTCGCGCGGACGCAAAGTACCCACCTCCAACGGTGAGCCCATCTACGCCGCCAGCAGGGACAAGACCAAGAAGGGTGTACGGACCTATACCTGCCCTGCCGAGGGGTGTGCAAAGTGTTTTGTCAGGGGCGAGCATCTCAAACGGCACATCCGCTCCATTCATACCGACGAGAAACGTGCGCCCCCCTTGCCCTGTCCCCTCCCGTGCTTACCCATTCCCTAGCATGGATGTGCTCCTACCAGAATTGCACGCGAGCTTTTAGCAGGAGGGACAACTTGAACCAACATTTGCGCATCCACAAGCTGCAGGACGCTGACGACGACTAACCGCTTAGGGGTCTTCGGCGCCACATGGACTTGATTTCATACTATCATTATTCTCTCCGTCTATTCCATGTATCATATGTCGGGCAATCAGTGTTGAATTGGCATGGCTCGCATTGGAGCGGGTAAGGAAAAAAACATGTGTACACGCCCACGTCGCCGCGCATCCTCGACGCCCTCATGCCTCGCTCGTTTTTCTGGCGCGCTTCTGCGCAACCGTGTTCTCCCTACGCGTCGTCAAACACCCAATCGTCGACGCCGCACGCACACGCGCTCACCTGAACCCGTTCTTGAATCGCCTCGACACGTCCTTGAGGTACCGCATGCGGCCCGTCCCAGTCGTCTTTCGGCGCTTGGCCTTTTGTCCCCACTCGTACGAACGGAGTTTGGCAGACGGGTAGCCGCACTGCCCGCAGGCTGTCGTCGCCGGCGCGTCATCGGTCAGCACGGGCGGACGTGAAATACAGGTGACGCACTCTTGTGCTGTCTGTGAAAAGCCCGGTTGCCACAGCGCCGGCAGAGCGTGTGCGTCTTGGTATGGCGCTTACTGTCCGGAGGGTGAGGAAGCGGGTCCCAAGTGCGCTCGGACAAGCACGTACCCAAAGGACGAAGTACCTGATCACCACGCGAGAAAGACAAGACATGGCTCCCGTCAGCGCCACGCACGACACAAGCGCACACGTCGTCGAAAAACGAACCTTTTGTCTGTAGGCGAGAGAGAGCATGTCAGCGTTCGATCAACAGCGTCGATCCAAGCCGCAGTCATCCAACCGTCCTCGTGCGCATCCACCATCCACCCTCGTTTCCGAATACACCAAGACTGATAGGCTCATGCCACGAATCGCAAGGACATCGATACTCACCATCTCGTCGTTTTCTTGCGGATTTGGTGTTGGTAGTCCGGGTGTAGGCTGTCGCGGTGTCGCACTCCAGTGAGGCTGAGATCGTGGGAATAATTCAGCACCGTGTGAGTTTACTACAAAGGGACATGACCCCTGTCAATTTCAGTACTGTAGAGGTATAGAAGCGACTATGGTACCACTGGCGCGCGAACCACCTCGTCGATCGCTCCCGGCGGTGGATACCCCGACGGATACAGCAGCTCAGGATGTGGCGGCATGTACCCGTGCGGATACATTACCCCCCATGGTCCCGGTCCCCGCCCTGCCCCATTGGCCAACAACACCGCCGTCGACTGCTTCGCCCACATGTCCCACTCGGACCAGTACCCAGGCTGCTCTACCACCTCGGGATGCTGGCTGTACCACGACGGCTCCGTGCCCTGCCTCAGCCGCATGCGCATCCGACTCCGCGGGTTCTGCTCCGGGATGTACTCGTCCGCGATCTGCGACTCAGACACCCACGGCAGACCCTCCAGGTTGGCAACGAAGCGGCGGAAACGCGCCATCGTCGACCCGCGCGAGCCGTTCGCCGACGAGGGCTCGTCGAATGCGAGCGTCTTGGGCGCACTCGGAAACTGGAGGCCGTTTCCGGGCCCGGGGCCAGACGACGGCTGGGACGGGAGCGGCGGGAACACGGGGGCGAACACAGGCTCGTGGAGCGTCTGGGACCCCTCCTCCGTGGGCGGCACAACCGGCTCTGGGCGTGCCATCGCGGGGTGCCGCGGGACGCCCATCGCAGGAGACATCCGGCGCACAGACCGTGCGGGGCTGGGAAGCGGGGAGGGCATCGTGGAAGGCGAGACCACGGTGATCGGGGGCGGGACCACGACGGAGGGCACAGGCGCCGGTGAGCCGCGTAGCGAGCCCGGTACGATGGCAGGCGTCGAGGCCATGTTGGCCGGCCGCACGTATGGCGAAGCATACGGCGTCGCAGGCTCTGGTTCACCGCCGGACGGCTCCTCCGTGTCTGTGGGCGTCGGGTCCACGTACTGCGACGCCTCACTCATGGCGCTCAGGATGGGCGCGGGGAGGGGAAAGTCAAACGTCTGGCTCCCGTACGAATTGGCCCGCGGGAACGGCGGGGCGGACTGGAACCCGGAGAGCTTCTTCAGGCCCTTCCAGAAGGACTTGATGAAGCTACCGCCGCTGGGTCGGCGCTGGAGCGCATACGGGTCCGTCATGTCAGCATCCACGAACAGGGCGTCGTCCAGCGACATGTGCTCCCCCACTGTCGGCGCAGGGCTGGGCGGGGCCGCACTCGGTGGGCGCTGCGCAGGAGTGGTTGGAACATGGGTGGGAGGCAGCCACGGGGAGGGCAGCGCATGGGGCGTTTCTGGGGTCGGCTCGGGGGAGGACACCCAGGCGACGTCTCTGACACGGGGCGTCTGGTAGGAGGAGCGGCTGTAGCGGTTTCGGCGAGGCGGGAGTGCCAGGTCGCGGTAGGAGTCGTCGCTGGTGAAGGTCTCTGCAACATGCACGCCTCGTGGCGAGGGATAGTCCATGCGTTTGGATGCCATCGGGTCTGCGGTGATCGTCTCCGGACCAGGAGAGGTTGTGCGAGCCTGAGTGGCTTCCTGGATTGATGAATCAAAAATCCTCCTGGACATCGGAGGCTCGTCCCGTGCTTTAGTACTATCGGGACAACTCTGTACATGCAACGTGCTGGAACCCGTCCACGTTTCTGTTCGTGGCATTATCGTTTGCGTTCGACAGCCCATCCGACGGGCCTGCAGCTACTGCTCATCGTTTCTATCGGCTGCAGTGAAGACTCTACCCACATTCAATTACGGGGCATGTACTATAACTCGACACTGCCCATCTGAGGGCACCTTGGACACCGTTCAGCACATGCACTTTGACCTAAGAATTCGGGTTTAGCGGCAAAGAAACATGGGCAAGGTGTACATGGCAGCAGGAAAGCCCTTAGCTCAATGACGCGTCATGCCAACCGCGGTCGACGATCTTTCTTCCACTACTAGGTGCCTGCGTATAAGCATGGCACCTTCGACTCGGAAACTGGGTTAATGTACTCCCTTGCTCTTGTGTCTCGCCGCTCCCGGTACCGCCATTCCCTTTTCCATTCTTTCTTTCTTCGCGTTCTGCTTGGGTTCCAGCGGGCAGAGCACTCTTGGTGACGTTGCGCGTCGAAGGGATGTTCGAACACGCTTGGTCGTCGAGGTGGGCGCCTGAGCTCGCTGTCTATGGCGCCTTTGATGTCGTTTTTCTGTGGCGCTGATACCGTTACATGGCAGATGCAAGGGCGGGTTTTCCGTGAATTGTTCATCTTGGATGTGAGTACATGGTTATTGGTGCCCGTCGCGTACACAGGCACTGAACGGGCGTTGTCGCAGTACGTCGAGCGCCGGACTGCGTTCCTATCCACTCTGACAATCGATGTGGGGGAGGTCTGGAGCTCCGACTTGGTCGACATCTCACGCAACTCTTGGACTACGGTAACAGCAACGTCACATCGACTGGTTCACCAGAGGGACGCGTTCGAGTACCTTCGGCGTCGTCCTACGGGTCGTCAACAAGCCCGGCGGGCCTGGCCTGCTTCATCCAACCGCGGCAGCCCACGTCGTTCATCGTTCAAGGTCCTTGGCTAGCCCTGTCATCCTGGTCCCTTCGTCATCATGTATCCTCTTCTGACTATCGTCGCTCCTGTGGACTCGGTTTTTATTTCTTTCCCAGTAATGGTACATTAACCCTGTCCACTCTACTGTGAGCATGAGAGTTCACGCGTTCTTACAGAAAAGATAAAAACTAAACTAAACTAAATTTTTTCGCTTCGCTGGCGTGACATGCCCCTCAGTCATTCTTTTTTTCGATTCAGTCCATCTTTCATGTTTCGGTAATAGTGTGTCGACTATGTTTGACCATCGTCATTCAGCCCTTATGCATTCCATTGGGAACTTTACAAAACCTCAAAACAGGTGTGGTATCCTCTTCCGGCTTCCTACTCCCCGCTTTGTTGATTTGGTCCTTTTTTACCCTGAACAGAAAAGCACAACCCCCTAAAAATCTGAAAATCGCGAAAATGTATATTTCCCGTTATCAAGTACACTATTCTTGCTCCGTTTCCCCTCTCCTGACACGAACCTATTAGTCTTTTTTTGGTTCAATTCTTTCACCTGTTCTCTTTTTGGCCTCAGTTTCTCGGTACGTCGTTTGCTGCACTATTGTTCAGCGCTAATTAACACGTCGTCAGTGAGAAAAATCATAAAACCCCCAAAAAATCAGAAAATTGCACAAAACCACGGAACGATGTACTACCAACACGCTATCGGATACGATTCTCCATCGCGAACATGCTCGCCTGATTCGGTTCGATGCCGCGCAGCTCGCTGGCCACTTTCCCCCCTTCCCCTCGTCACGAACGCCTTGCGATTTAACGCCAATTTCATGGTGGAAATCCTTGGTGCGCCGTCCACCCTCACCTCGTCTTTCCATCTTGCGTCGAACCTGAATGGCGCCCGTTGTGGATGGTACAAACGGCCAAGATGTCTGGTCGCACAGCGGTCTGTCAGCCCCTCGGTGTATGTTTCACCTCTATCGAACGGAACGGCGACGCGGTCTCGAGTTGGTGGCCCTCACATGAATTCGATCGCCTCTTTCTTGTCCCGTTAGGATCGTTTGAGGAGCGAGCGCTGGTGCATTAGACGCGGTTTGGATGCGACTTGAGCTCGGTCTCGCCATGGTTTGCTGGATCATGCATAGATAGGACCGTTGGTGGTGCATCGTTTTGTGGATCAAAAAAAACAGTAAAATCCTTTAACACCTTGGACGCATTTTGGGTGCATGCTCTACGATCTCTAAACCTGCCAAGGCTTAATCTGGCGAGTATGAGTACGAATACAACGTACGATCAATGATCCAAGTCATCGATCAATCGGTGCTCGCCGCTCAGTGCCTATGTCAATGTTTCCTGGATGACCATTTTTCGGTTGGGTCACGGTGCTGCTGTCGTAACAGTGTTCTTCCGCCGTTGATCCTTTCCATTACCTGCGAGACGGAGAGCCTGAAATGACAAGCCTCGTGTATACATATCTAAAGTCCTACGAATGCCCTCCATCCATCGTTTTCGGAGTCCATCTCGTAACAAGTGCCATGCACATTTCCAACTTTCGCCTCACGTGTATCTGAAGTCGTCATTCCGAGCACGGTTTCTATATGCTATACACACCAACGGTAACCAAATTCCGGAGCTTCTGATGTTGAGCATGGTTGACCGTGTCAGAAGAAGCCTGTATGCTTCGTTTGCATTCACATCATTGGTGTCGACAACGTGAAGAGCCACACTCGTGTCGTGACTCGGAATATGACCAGACCTAGGGAATACATTGATACTTGCAAAACCAGCACACCAGACGACTAGCACAGACGAGGTCATTCAAACCGCTGGCACGCGTATTCATACCACAGCAAACCCACCAGATATGCTCATGCCGGCATTCACTCATGTCCCTTCCCTCCTTCGGTTTCCCGCTCCCATTCCTAGAGTCGAGTTCGTCGGATTCCGTCAACTGCGAGGACGTGAGAGCCCCCGATCCTGAAGGGATTTGCACGATATCTTGGGAAGTCGATCTGCGGATAGCGATGTGGACGATTATCGTGTAGAACGTAATGGAGATGATGGGCATTATCCGTTCGGTGGCCAAAGACAAGGACGATAACGGGGCAGAGTGAGGATGAACGACCCGAACAGGATAGCATAATCGACGAAGGTCACACACGGACAATGAGCTCTAGAAGGTGCCCAATCATGTCGAGGAGCACAAAGTGTCCATGATCTTCCGTCACGAAGCATAGAAACGTTGCCAGAAGTGCGATCGAGCAGAGCACCCTTACATCGAGCACGATTCGTAGGACCGGCCCTAGCACACTGGCAGTTGTTTGTGATTCCGCTGTGTTGCGTGATCATTAGGAGTCCGCTGATAGGACACACCAGCCTGCAACAGAAACCCACAATAAAGCAGGAAGAATATCCATCCACGGCGAATCATTGCCAAACAAGATAGCAACGATGAATCTGCAAGGATCGAGGGAATGTTCACGATGAGCCGGTCGATAGGGATAGAACGCGACATCTCACCACAACCCCGTCAGCGACTAGTGTCTGTAGCATGTATATCATGTTCTTGTACACAAAATTCCACTGAGCAGCATCGGAAAAAAAATAATTAATGGGTCCATCGTCCTGGTATGGGACCAAACCTCGGCAAGTCCGGATGACGTCAATGACCATCTATGGGGAGCATGTTGCTCCGCAGTCGCGAGAAATAGATCCCTACGCAGCGCCATGCTGAACAGAAGCAAGAAGCATACGACCGTGATCATCCATCTGCTTATGTTACTTCGCATACGTCTATACATTGCATAACGCCCACATCATTCCGATCGTCATTGTGGCGACGCATTGCTCGAGGATTGTTCCAATGAATATCAAAACAAGAATCCTTGCGCAGGTGTCATATTGTCACATTACCCCCGCACACCATTGAGAGTGAGGGTGGATACAACCGTAACGGCGTCTAGTGGGCCACCGTTTGCATTCGGAGGTGAAGTCATGAAAATCGCCTTCTAGCACGCTAATTTTTAATTTACACAGCTTGAAGAATCCCAGAATAGCTGGCTTCATATCTTGAAACGATCAATCAACCACGGTACAAATGTAAAGGCATCGAGAAATTGTGTTATTGCAGGTTGGGTTAAACACATGATTTCGGCCGCAAGTTTACAATGCAAGGCCCGAGCCCAGATGCGGACTAATAGATTTCCACCCGCTGGTGGTGTGTGAGTCTGGGTACATAGGTTTAAGTGAAGCCCGGTTACTGTGATGGGATCAAAAGTTTCGTTGATGCGCCAAGGGAAAAAGAACGTGGGATAGATGGGTACTTATCACGTGAGACGACTACCACTTCTGCGGAATGCTTCGCGGTACAGTCGGATTTCAAGCATTTCGACAAGATATCCATAAACAATATATATATACATCCTAGAATGTAGTCAAATTGATCAAGGTGCGAATTCTGACAGGGGAACCATGAGTTCGCGCGTGTGGTATTACAGTTTGACGTACCCTCTTCGTTAAGCAGAGTCTCTTCGTCTAGACATGCCCGTATATAGCTCGATATAACAAGCCTACGCCATTTTTTCCTGTGACAGCCTCAGCTCGAGTTTCAACATAGTATATAACCTTACTTACTTTGAGGTGAGTTGCATGAGAACTGTCCTGCGAGACACATCCCGCTTATCGACAATAACGTGAGTTAGCTTGGGATTGTCTAGATCCACAATTTTCCCTCCGTTTTCTTCGATATTCTGGGAAACTTCAAGAAGACTGACTTTATGTGAACTCACATGAGTCTAACGGAAAATGTAGTAAAAACACACTGTTCGGCAATCTCTTTCTCGTATTTCGTGTTTACGGTCATCCCATATTTACGCGCGTTCTCTGGAGAATCGACATAGAAACACCTGCAGATAGCACAAATTTAGCGAGCCGAGCAGGAAGAGGGTTCCTTGGGCCACGTACAGATGCCTGAAGATCAGGGCAGTGTCATACTCGCGTTCCGAAAGTTCTCCCATAACAGCGTCCTCGGGCTGCCGACTGTCAGTGCAGCCGGCGAAAAGGCACTTAGGCTCACCTGCATATGCTCTTTCCCTTCAGATAAAGACTACCCGGTCGAGACACATGAACCTCTTGTCAAGGAGACGGGTATGGGAAGGCTCACCAAAATGTGGAATGAATCGAGGGTCTCGCTACCACTTGGTTCCACGTTAATCCATTCGTCACTGTCTCTTCCAATATCGTCGTTCAAGGAATCGACGTCACTCTCCGGTTCTGTTGCACTATCATCGTTAACTGTGCGCTCAGTGTCTACCCTCAACCAGTCTGCAAGAGCCGGATCCACAGTTTCTTCAACCTTGGCCTCGACGCTCTCCGTGCCCGCAGGGAGATGTTGGTCACCATCTTGCTTTCGGGAAGGCTGCCGTTCATCAACCGTTTCCTCGTCCTCATCACTGCCGGGTTCGTTGTATTCGGCCGAGATACGTCGATTGTCTGACGGGTGGAAAAAGTATCTGCAAACACTATGAACGTCCGGGACTCGAATGACGCCACTCTCGAAGCTAACCTTTTCTTCAGAGGAACCAGTTCATCTCTAGCAATGCAGTCCAAAACCCACTGTGGCCGAACGATATCGACGGTACCTTTATTGACCAACATCTTGATGTCATACGCTAGCGCGAACTCGTAAACAATATCCGCTCGAATAATGAGGTGACATACGCATAGTAGCGCCACCGTAGATGACCATGATAGGCTGTTGAGACATCACAACTTGAACACAACTCCCCCCATGCGTGTAGATCCTGCCATGTATGAGTGATTTGCCAAAGTAACCCAAGCAGCTCCTACAATTTTATCAGCTCTTTCCGATCCTGATCCCCGGTCTTCGATTTAGGGTCCGCGGACACCACTATTGAATGTCTCATCTCTATTTGTCTATCACAAACGTGATATTTACTCACTGAACTTCATGCCTTTAAACAGTTCTGACTCGGTTTCGACGGAACCAGCACTCGGACCTTGATATTGAGGCAAGACCATTGGCTATCAAACAGGTTTACAAACAAGCACTGCAATGAATCACATGCCAGTGGCCGACCTTCTTAGCCATTGTCTTTCTTTTTTTCTTTCGATCGTCGAAACTGTGGCTGATATAGAAGCTATTTAGCCACTCAATGTAATAGGCCCATACCTTGCCTCTCTCCCCATTTTCCTCTTGCGTTCTGTGCGCATAGTTTCTAGAACAGCTGATATAAATGAGCTGCGGAATGTCGTGCATCAACGAAAGACCAAACCCGACGCAGTCATACAATCCTCGATCGCAAGGTCATCTCGGATTGAAAGAGCTCGAGGGAAACGCATAGTGAGACCGAGGTGGTACTGATCTGCGGAGATCAAAATAAAAGAATGTTGTGTTAATAACGGCGCTCACCGGTACTAGTTATCTCAGCCGCTTTTACCCTCAGTATAAAAGAACTGCGAGCGTATCAGATAGTGAGGCATGCAGACCAAAGAACCTACTCTGCAGGCTCAATGTAAACATCACCCTTGTCTTCATGACTACGCTTTGCAGTTTGTAAGAAGTCTGGGGGATTTTTAGGATCCCATTCTTTCCAAGGCTTTTGGCGTATCCACACGTAGTCTGCGAAGCTCAGGCCTGAGCCAATACGTGTAAATGAACTGTACCTGGTAGGTACTATTTAATAAATGATTGCCAACATATGGAAACTCTAACCTTGGTTCACCGTCTTCCGTGTGCCGATCGTCGAGTACAGCACATATTAGAGTAGACACGCCACCCGATCGCTTTCTGGTCCCATAGTTCCCCGCTGTGCAACCTTTCAGTATGTCCCGACTATACGAGCCAAGTATGCCTTACCAACAACTAGGACATCAACAGTTTCTCCTAAATCGTCCTGCACAAACAAATGAGCAGAATGCAGAAAATTAACAGAAACGGTATACCATGTACTCTGGTTTTACTTTGATCCAGTCCTTATTGCGCCCATTGAGAATGTATTCCGAGTCGGGGTGCTTGAGAATGAGACCCTCCCCCCTTTCCACCATGATCTCGTCCATCTTCTGTCTTACATCTTTGGCGGTTCTGCCTTCAAACTCGACCACGAATTCCAAATGTCCAGGAACCGCTTGGATGCAAGTGCCTAGATTCCGTTTTCTGAACTTGAGAGACTTCTTGTGAAGGGACATGCCATTGAGATATAGTAAATCGAATACTTTGACTAGAAAACAGAAGAAATGAAAATAAAGCAAACTCCGACATTCGATTACTTACAACATGGTCTAGGGCGTAACTCTGCTTTGGACTTGTCTGAACTGGGTGTGAGGTGCTGGACCAGGAAAAAGATATAGAACTGACCAAGTGCAGCAGTCTTTAGGGTCCCGAACGGTAAATTTCGCTCTGATACAGGATCCCATACCAACATCTCACCATCCAGGATGATTCTATGATTTCAATAAGTGGTCATTGATCTGTAGTTGCAGTTATCGCACGTACTCCTCAACTCGATCGTCAAACGCGGCATCAATGTACGGCGTCAGACTACCCTCACCAACATGCTTTCCATAAAGGTGAGTGTAATCTTTACCTTTTCTACGGCACAGGTAAATGATGGATTGGTCTGGCTCCCTTCACGCTCACCTAGAGCAGTAAAAATACTCGTTTCCACGCTTATGCAGTTGCATGCGTTCCCCATCCAGTTTTTCTTCCATGACGAACGCGCGACCCTGCATATCCTTGACGGACTCTTCGATCTTGTGCTTCGGTCGCTTGCAAAGCATGGGGGCGAATGCACGGAATAACTGGATAGCTTTGTCCTGTTATTTCATGAGCTCCGCTCTCAGGATGGCTAATATAATTTGTACTTCTGCGTTAAGCCTGCGCGCCGGGTCCGATAGCTCCCATGCCACCTTTTTCAGGTCTGAACATGTGTTGAACAGGTCTTCGGCATCTGGGTGGAATACCGAGAATACTGTCGTCTCCTTGACTGAAATGACCATATCTGAAGCCAAAATGCCAACTCAGTGACATGTTAAAAAAAATAAACGAAGAGGACTACCTTTAAGCACGATGCGTACAATCCATTTTTGTTCTTCAGCGGTGGCACGGTTGTAGACACGTTGAAGAATCTTGGACTGGAGGTCTCTAAATGTGAACATCAAGGCGGTGCTCTTGGTATTGAGTACATGCTTACTGCTTCCCCGTGTGCTGTGACAACTCATCAAGTATGCCGTTCAGATCGTCGATGGACAACGACCCTTCGACCACGGAAGAACGCTTGGTCACGACCTCGTAGAGTACATTGGAAAAATCACCCGATCCGGACTAGAACCGACCTCAGATTAAACTGATCGCAGAATTGGAGAGATACAGACATATTTCCCAGAGGGTCTCTTCCAGTTTAGCAGACGGACCGCATCTGGGTCCTTCATCCCCAGAGGAATAAGCTTGATATAGGTCTTGGCAAGGTTCTTTTCCTTCAGACCATAGACTGCACGCTCACGGTCCTTCTATATATGCGTTGAGGTCTATGTTCTATCCGTGCGCACTGGAACGACATGCCTGGGGAAGAATAAGGCGGAGGACGGGGTAGAGGTCGTGACCAACTTGGTCCCGCCAATGCTATAAGCAAGAGTAAAAGCTGACTTGGATATGGCTGTAGTCGACGACATACATTGAACCAGGCATCTAGGAATCGCCTTCTACGTTCTGGCTTGCGCTCGGAGGATAACTTGGAGAAGAGGCCAACAAGGACCGAGAAAGGGGCACTGCCTTTGTTCTGAGGTGGTGCGGGATACCCCGTCTCTTCGCTCATTAATTCAGGTGAACACGGAGGCAAAGACGGCGCTGGCGTGGGCTGCATCGCTCCAACTGACTCGTTCTGGCAGAGAATGACTCGGGACGCATGCCAACGTGAATAACTTATATTAATGGTAGTACCGTGCTGTTTGTTCTAGTTTGTTCGAACGTCCCTGACCATCTTTGCGGCGGTAGCAAGTCCCTCCACGCCCCCTGCAAGTAGATTCCACCCCCACCCAGGCCTTGCCAATCGCGAACCACCGGCATTCATCATAAGTGCAGCCTTGACCGAATCCAACTCATTCAATACCTCGACGCCCACTGATCGCGCCCAGACAATCGGGCCGAGCGTCGACGAGTATAGTCTGTGAAGCTTGTCTACCGCTGACATGACCTTGTGGTTTTCAAAGTAGCGTTCGCTCGCGTATGACCTGAGAGCGGTGTAAGATCCTAATATGTTAAACATCAGTCACCAAAATGTCGGAAAGGCGCGCTGACTACTAACCTAAATCTCCACCTTGCCTCAGTGTCTGGGTGATACAGCGGGTCAGACATTCGACGTCGCCCAAGCCCAGGTTAAGCCCCTGGCCCGCAAGAGGATGAATTGTGTGTGCTGCATCCCCCACAAGGACGGAACGACTTCTTGCTCCTTCACCCAAGTATACTTCTGCGTGACTAAACCTGAGGGGGAAACTAGCAATCGTGCCAGCTTGAACTGAACTGACGAGAGGCGGGACAGAACCAGCGTCATTTGGAGGAATGCCGCCTGAAAGGGCAGACGTCACAGAAGCGAATGCCGAGTACTTCGAAATGTTGTGAGATCTCTCTCTGAACGCAATTTCATCGCGAATGATGTCGTGAGAGAGCGTCTGGCATGTGGCATCCGCCTCCAGAATACGATTGTGCAGATACCGCATCGACGTGTCTGGCAAGCGGAATGCGGCATTGATCATGCTAGCCAACACGGCAGGGTCTGATTTACAGAGGGCCGCTGCATGACGCGGCCGGGTTGACCAAACGAGGGAAGAAACTGTCGAAGAAAGGGGTAGGAAGGCGATGGGGCCAGTCGGAAGGAACCTTTGGAATGCTATATGATTGGGCTTCTCAAATGCACCTCGTGGTGCATGGTTAAGCGTGGCAACGATAGCTTGCGTGTCGTACGACCACCCGTATGTAGAAATTCCGGCGTACGAGCGGACAGGCGAGTTGAAACCGTCTGCTCCTACCTAAGGGAAATGCAAGCCGAAGGGGGGGAAAGGACACCAAGTCAACTTACAAGCAGTCTCGCACGAATCGTCGTGCCATCAGATAGGTGGACTAAAGGCCAGCCGTTACCCTCGACATCGGGCTGAATCGATTCAACCTTGACTTTTTGCAACAATTGAAAGCCTCCAAGTTTTTCGAGGTGGCGAAGAAATGCACGTTGTAAGTTTAGGTTCTCGGTCAGTCTTGCCATCTCATTGGACTCAGCAGAACTGTGGACAGACGGAAGGTCTTCAGCATCGAAAACAACACGTGCATCTGAAATGCCATCCCAAACCTGACCATGGTCGTGTCAATCAATCATGCACGCAATCAGAGCACGACTCACTTGCATCTCCCGGATCGAACAAGTACGAGAACTATCCACAAATGCCCAGGCACCAGTTCCTGCACAGGGTCTCTACGAGTTTGCTCGTTGTGTCATACTTACTCACCTTCCAGGAAGGACCTCGAGGCGTTTGTGATAGAACTGACACGGTTCGAAAATGTGTCCGCTGGAAGTGACCAGTCGCAAATTTTGGACAGGTCCCCCGCGTCGACGAGCGCGACCTTGACGGACTCGCGCACAAGGGGGTTTGATGCTACCGTTAGATGAGCACACGGGGTCCCAGAACACCGGCGCACACTTACCCAGTGCACTTGCCAAAGCTAAGCCCACCGGTCCACCTCCAACAATCACCACGTCTCTGTCCAGGATTGACTTGGTCACGAACGTTCGACATTGCCGTCGAGACGACATTCGGGAGAGAACCGTCTTTGCAAGTGAACGCTGCATTGGCATGGGCACCACCAAACACGATAGAGCACCGTGTTGTTGGAAGTGTACTGTAAACAGCGACACCACGTACGGTACTCTGATTACTGACTCTGTACCAAAAAACGGAATCCTCTAAAGATCGCCGGAGCGTTATCCTAGGTACCCAGTTCGTGCTCACCATGGCGATGGTCGCTTCCCAGGTATCTGCTGCTCAGGCAGTCGGCGAGTACCTTCAATCACCCGACGACCTCGTCAAAGTTGCAGCCTTCCGCAAGAAACTCGAGAAGGAGAAGGCCTCTATCGATGCCAGACTCAAAAGCGGAGTCAGGGAGCAACTAGATGCTACCCGTGAAGGACTCAAGAAGCTTCTTAGCACGCGGAACCATGTCCAGGTGCTCAAGGAAGAGATGCAAACCGTCGACCGGTTGTGTGCAGACCCTCAGAACGCGGTATCGACGTTCGATCAGATCAGTCGTGTAGGTTGATATAACTGGCGGTTATGAACTCGATCCTAATGTCTCCCTGATCAGGTTTCCATGGTGCACAGGAACTTTGAGCAGACCGAGGAGATGGTCAACAACCTGTTGGAAATGAACTCGAAGCTTGACATGCTCGAGGAGCTCCTTGCGACAGATAGCCAAGAACTCGTCGGTCCTGCTCCGAACCTGCTCCACATACATCTTCAAATCAACCGTCTCGAGGCGTTCCGCAATCAGACCATGCACCAAGCGAAGCAAGCCTCTGCTACGTCTCGCCAAAAGCTAGTTCGCATCTTCGAGAGACTTTCTCAGTTGATTGTCGATTTTGAGACCTATCTCATGGATCTGGCGCGCAATATTCTGCCCCTCATTCGTGCCGGTCATCCCGATGTCGTCGTCAAGCTCATCAAGATAGCAGAATTCGAGGGAAGAGAGGATGAGAAGGCGCGTGACACGCTTCTTTTGGTGCAAATACCCGCTGAGATAGATTTCTCCAGGCAATCGCCATTCGCCTCGTCAAAAAGGCTGCCAAGATGGATGCTGCCTCCAAATTCAAATCCATGCAAGCCAACGCACGTGTCATCAAACATTATCGTTCCAAGATCACAAGAACCATTACGGACACCATTCATTCTGCATTCGAAAACAGCTACGACCGTTACAAGCGAGACCCCGTCGCGTTCTTGGATAACCTCGGGTGGTTATACCAGGACCTCATTCGCGTCGAGAGCGATGTCGTCCCTTGCTTCCCACCCAGTTACGAGATCTATGCCTTTTACATTAAGGAATACCACAAAAATCTGAACACGACTCTTCAGCGTCTCATCGAATCGGAACCCGAGGCAAGCATTCTCCTACGCCTCCATGCGTGGCTCAAAGAGTATAAGAAGAGCATGAAAGAACTTAATGTTCCTCCAGAGCTTATTGATCCACCGCTCCTCAACGGCGAGGAACAGAGTCTTATCGAAGATTACCTCAAACTGATCGTGAAGAAGCTCGATGAGTGGTCTGCGAACCTCATGAAGACTGAAATTCAAGAGTTCACGACAAGGGCGATGCAGCCAGAGGTGGATAGTGAGGGACTGTATGGTACCCAGGGTGCTGTCATCCTCTTTCAGATGGTGAACCAGCAGGTCGACGCGGCCATGGAAAGTGGGCAGGGCGCCATCCTTGCCCGTGTCGTGGAAGAGATCAGTCGGGTGATGCGGGGAATACAGGACCAATGGACCAAAGTGGTGGAAGCAGAATTCAAGAAACAGACGGAAAAACCGGAGGAGATCGTCCCCGGCCTGGCAGAGTATTGTCTCGCTCTTGCCAACGACCAGATCAAATCGGCCGACAACACCGAAGCACTCCTTGGAAAACTAGAACCGCTCGTATCTGAAAAATATAGAGTGCCAATCAATGAAAAGCTCAATGACGCCATTGACGGCAACCTGGACGTGGCCAAAAAGTGCATGCAGACCTTTGTCAGCATCGTCTTCAATGACCTCAAACCGGCTACAAAGCAGCTCTTCCAGGCCGCTTGGTACGATGGAATCATAGAACAGATCCTCTTGACGATGAAAGACTATACGTCTGATCAGCAGTTCGTCAAGCCTGTTCTGTTTGAACTGCTAGTAGAGGACCTCCTGGACACGTTCCTCGTCACATACCTTACTGCGCTCGCAAATTCGCCCAAGCTACGCTTACCCGCAGCAACGGAGCGCATTAAAGCGGACATAAGTGCCGTGTTTGCTTACTTTGGCGAATTCAAGCCGGACAAAGAATTGGAGAAGCACTTTGAGGTCGTCGAACACATACTAGCGATGCTGGAAGCGTCTAAGAGTATGGCGTTCCTATCCTTCTGGGCGTTTGCCAAAGTACACGGACCGTGCATCCCGTTCGTGGAAGGGTTGATGAGGGCGAGAGGGGACCTTGATCGCACCTCCGTCAGCGAGGTCATGGAAGCTATCAAACGAAAGGTCAGGGAGGAAGGTCTGGTCGAACGTGAGCATTCAATAAACTCAAGCCCATTTCTTATGCTAATGTTACTTTCTTAGCGCCGGAACCGACGATTATGAAGAAGATCGTGGTTCAAAGTGGCATCTCACGTTTCCTACGGACATGAACGATGAAGTATCTCTGTTTTATTCATTATACACCTATTGTGACGCATTCAGTCGACTCCGAGACTCCCCACGCAATGTACTCTGCACTGTATACCCATCAGCTTGCACATTCAGTCGTCTCGTTATCGTGCAGAGAAATTGGCCACTCGGTCAGTCAAATCCTGGGTTTGACCTGCTACGTTTTAGTACTATATTGATGAATCTGCGTACACTTCCAAACGTATCATGAGGAACACAAGAATGGGCGCAGACTGTCAGGATGAATGATGGTAATGAACCAATGCATCCAGCTTAAGTGCTTGTAAACTATACCCGTTACTAACCATGGGCGATCCAGAGGAGGTGGGATAAATTCTAATGTGTCCATAGAAAAAAAAACACCTGTCTCCGTGGGTAGCCCGACAGGGACGACGATATCCAGTGAATCCTTTTCTCTTTAGCATAGCCCGAGAGTTCAGCTAGGCCGTGGGGATCCTACGAGATCGGGCTTAGTACTTATCGAAATGACGAAGGCTCAAAATGAACATGGATTCAGCAAGGGGGAAGGGACCGCCGTAAGGTCTGTGGCCAGTAATTGCCTCCAGCTGACATTTCGACGGTGCGCGAGGCTCTTGCCAAGCTTTAGAACCGACCCAGCTGTTAATACTGAAACAGTAGCACGAGCTTGTGAAAAGCGTAGTGGACCCATTAATAAAGGGATCTTAATAATAATGAAGTTTCTCGATATCATAGTCCAAACAGGAAAGTTGAATGTTAAACAGCAGCGGTCTCCTTCTATTGATGGTACACCTAATGAGACACGCATTCTCGAGTGTTAATAATTTGTACCCTCCTTGATTTCTTCTTGCGATGAGGGAGGAGTATTTGCCCACTAATCAGTTTTCGCTTTGTCAAGTCCAACATTGGACCTATCAGGTAGAACGGCGGCGACTTGGTCTATCTTCCTGAACTGCCAAGGGAACCTCGAAGGATACAAGAACGGGCGTAGATCAAACCCTATTAAATTGTCAGCTCTCCGGCCGGTGGGGCACTTTGATTGTGCATACTGTTGTCATCTGGACTGTACGATTCCTGAGGAAGCCTAAGTAACGTTCAGACAGTACAACAACCATGCACCTACCGCATGGTACGAGGGCGTCAAAGTAGTCATCTTGTGCCTGTTTCGTGCGTGCTCGAAAAAGAATAGTTTCACCTTTTCTGCAATCTAATACACATTACTCGTGAGCTCAGTATTTGTCCATCGTGTCTGGAGCCACGGCTTACCTGGACGGGCGACAAGAAGGAACCCCATTCGTGTACCAGCTTTGTAAACATGCTGTAAGGTCCACACTTTTCCACTTTTCGGAGCCGTCCAAAGACGGAGAGTTCATCATACGTCATGCCCATGTCAGCCTGCGAACATATGGATGAATTAGATATAAGGTACGTGCACTAAATTCTTACCTCGTCCGCCTGCACATATGTCTCGGAGACGGGTTCTAGTTCGGCGGTGGGGATTGCATCCAAGAAGCTAATCGATTAGGTCTATGAGGGCCATTGACAGGTACGGAACGGATCGTACCCTCTGAGAATGGGTAAGTCGAATGCGTTTTCTGCATAGGCAATAAATTTCCTCAAGTCTGTTTTACTGATTCCTCCAATGGGATTTATGTCGGCTAGTCGGTATTATGAAAAGTGTTGGGCTGGTGTCCATGAACAGCTCTCACCTGATGAACAGTCGTATTTGGTCAAGTACCCTCGCAGACTAATGATGTCACAGTCCAGAACTGGTCGTAGATATGGACAGGTATGGCTTACCTCTCATCTACGTTGGCACTGCCCAACACAAGCAGTCCGCCCTGTCTGCCTCTAACCCAAGGAAGGAGCTGAGCAAACAGGTAGGAAAGAACCATACGCAGTCGGGCCTGTTAATGATATCATAAGCAGAGTGTGAAGACGCGTCGTCGACCCCTACCTGGATGTTTTGCAATGCAAGATTCTCTGCCGCAGTACCTCCATGTGCTCTGAAACGCGGACGTGCGCCAGTTACAAAGGTGAACAATTCGTGGACTGAGGTAACGATGGAGTCCATATTTAGATCAATGTGATAACTAGCATTTTTTTATTAGTGCTGTCATACTTCATGTTGGGAGAGGAATACCTTCCGATCGCCGATGCGAGGTCTTTTGCTCTCTTTCTTGTCTCGGCAGTGGAATTCTCTGTTCCCATGTAGCATGTGTGGAACATACGACTGCAGAACTCCTTGGGATCAGATGGGATGTAACTCGAGTCCTCCGACTCTCCCGCGATGCGCCTGGCGTCAACGATGACCTGCTTATCTATCAAACAATGGCGTATAACCACCTATACTCATGGGAGGTAAATATACTGACTCGCTCGACTGGCGGCCTCGGAGACCAGGCGGCACATAGAGTACACGATGACCGCTGTCGCACAGCTATCAACACCACCACTGAGAGGGACAAAGTATCCCTGTGTTCGAGATCGTCTAAGGTAATCCCAGAGCCAACACGCAGGTCCAAGCCTATTAGAAGACGCTCAGTCATGTCGACAGCTTGCACTAGGGTAAGAGACCGACGCAATTTCCTCCTCAGGTTTGTGAAACTTGGCTTCATATAGGGTCCGTTCGAAGCCTAAGCTTCGTTCCCCATCTGGTCCCCCGAACTTGCCTCCGGAGAGCGCAAAGGGAATCTCGATCCGATGGTATTTTTGGGATGAGGCAGCTTGAAGCCCTCTACTACGTGAGGTGCGGTGTGCACGCACATCCTCAATATCGATAGTAGCTGTGACGACTTCGACGTCATTGAGAGAGAACTGAGAGCCCTGAGCCACGATACGACCATTCATTGCTATCATCGCGCATCCGTCGTAGTATAACCGGTCGCCATCACACCCTTGCTGATTTGCGTAGAGGTATACTCCACCAAGCTATTGAATGGATAAGTTTCTAGTTCGACGCCGGCCAAGGTGTGGGGTTACACTTGCCTTCAGAGTTGCTTCTTTAATTAATTCAACACGAGTGTAAAGCTTCCGGAGCTCGTGATGACTGCCACTTGAGTTGGTAAAAATCTCTACCCCATCCAGTCCCATCGAAATGTGTGGACTTGCATTGTTTGTGAGTACCTGCATCTGAAATACTGTCACCTTGGAACAATACCCACCTAGCAGGAGTGAACAATTCCTCGCAAAGTTCAACACCAATGCAGCTATCAACGGTGCTAACCACACAATCGCCAAATGGTACTTTAATCTGATATTTATTAGCGCCATTCTTTGCACCACTGTGGGAGATCTTCACCTGCTTTGTGACCGCCTGGATGATTCTGGGCAAGAAATGGTCCTCCCATTCATGATGCTTCACCCATGGTGTAAAGTACCTCATCTCGCGGTAGTTACCGTCATTCGCGAGCCACATCTTTGGGCGGATCAAAACGATCTGTTTGTTGTGAACAATCACCCGGCAGTTGTAAATCACGTTCTTGTGCACGACTGGCCTGACGGTTTCATGTCAGCATAAGCCCAGTACGAGCCTCCTACTCACGGACATTCCGATGTCACACACAATTCCCATGGTGTCTTCGCCCGCCAGGATTTTTGCGAGCGCTTCCCAGGAATGTAGCACGGTATCTCCTGTTGCTCAACTCTCCAGGCCCTTTACGCCAGGAATGTGCAGATGACCAACCTTCCAGAAAGTGATCATAACACCCATAACCTCTGTTCCGTCTGAGTACATGGTTGCCATACAAGCATTGACACCCACGGGATCTCTAGCTCCGGGCCCACTCTCAGGGTTGCTCCCCGTTGTTTTGCTATGGCAATGCTCTCGATGATTCGTTCATAGTTTCCCTATCTCACGTAAAATGCATGAACAGAGTGTACGGGGTATGATGTTCTTACTTGAAAATCCAGGGCCCATTGATTAAGAGAACTGTGAAGGATCAGCAGTGAGAATGGTGCCGCAAGCCGATGCATTACCAGCTGGAGCGAATGTCAGAGAGGTTCCAGGCAAAGCACATAGGACATACGTTGCCAACGTTATCAAGTGACCCATTTCCGCGTTGTACACCGATGGAGGGCAGTGAACATTAGGAGGAGCCGTCGGGACGGCGAGGGAGCCGCCGTGGGTAATGAGGTTATCTAATCTTATCCAAGGCTCGACTTTGGTTGGCATCGTGACAAGCTCCGCCGCTATGCATCGTCTCGGGGGCGTCGGTCTAGCGGCCTTCGATCGACAGCAAGAATCACAGCGGTCGTTCGCCACGCTCTCATCAGAGCTATCAAAGGCACAGGTCGACCATCTCCAGTCACAACTCACACAATTCCGCACTGCCCTCACACATTTCGCCAAGACACACCGAGACTCGATACGAAGGGACCCCAAGTTCCGTCATGAGTTTCAACGCATGTGCTCCTCGATTGGTGTCGATCCACTTGCAGGACCTAGAAAGGGAGGATGGTGGGCAGAGCTACTTGGGATGGGGGACTGGCAGTATGAGCTCGGCGTTCAAATTGTGGACGTGTGCGTGAGCACGCGGGAACGGAACGGTGGACTCATGGAGCTGGGTGAGTTGGCCAGGATGGTCAGTAAACTCAGAGGCGTCGAGAGCGGGGTTATAACCGAGGAGGATGTCATCCAAAGTATCAAGACACTCCAGCCCCTGGGCGCTGGCTACGAAGTGATTGACGTTGGAGGAGGGAGGAAGATGGTGCGGAGTGTGGTAAAGGAATTGGACGAAGACCAAGGGGTCATCCTTGCAGAGGCACAGGCGGAGGGCGGAAGGATCGTGGAAGAGATTCTGGTGAACCGCCGGGGGTGGACGTACGAGCGGGCGAGAGTGGCGCTGGAGAATATGCTGCTTCGTGACGGACTCTGTTGGCTCGATGCTCAGGATGAGCGCCATGGAAAATCGTACTGGGTCCCTTCTGCAATGCACTGGGACGAATGATCGCCCTCGCCATGTTACTAGCATAGTCGGTCTTCCTTGGACTCGCGCCCGGCACGCTCAGGAGCTCTCGGCACAATCGTCGACGTCAGCGATGAGGAGGGGTATATAAACCTCACTCCTCTCCGAAAAACAGTCCATCGTCTCTTGACACCAACCCGTAACCGTTCACCATGTCTTTGATGCGCTTCTACTACGACCCTTTCTCCGATTTCGACCGTCTCTTTGACGACGCGCTCTCCTCACGCCTCTTCCGTGCCCCTAGCACTGCGGAAACTAGTCGCGAGCTCTTTAGGCCCAAGTATGTGTTCAACCCCCTCTCTGTGCTCTGCTTGACGCTCATTCCCGCAGGATGGACTTACACGAGGAGCCCGATGGCGCCAACGTCACTGCGACGTTTGATTTACCCGGCGTAAAGCCAAACGAGGTTAACATTGACGTTAACCAAGACCGTCTCACCATCTCTGGTGAGGCCGCTTCCACCCAGGAACGCGATGAGCGCGGATATAGGATCCGCGAGCGCTCCTGGGGCAAATACTCGCGCACTCTGATGCTTCCACAGGGCACCAAGGCGAGTTTTGTCCAAGTTTCATTTTTGCTCGCTTCATCTGACAGGAATGCCTTAGCCCAACGAGGTCAAGGCAAAGATGGAAGACGGTGTGCTGAACGTAACATTCCCCAAGACCCAGCCCCAGCAGCAACCCCAACGCATCGCTATCGAGTGAGCGCCTTGTCGAATTTGTTCGCCTGAGAGCGTAGTCGAAGAAAACGTCTGCATTCCTGTATTGATAGTTAGCGCTTTCGGGTCGTGTATGATAGTTTCGTAATGGTCGATGTGTCGGCTTCATATCTGCGGTATGCGCGCGTAAGGAAAGAGTGGTGAGAAGCAATGATACATCTCTAGCAATGCGCGGATACATCCTGGAGATTCACTCCGATCGTACCTCAATAGTATAAGAGCCAGTCATTCTACGATAAATTTCCTTCATGGAAGTCCAGAATTCGTTTCCGTACGCATAGTACAGTGCGCCAAATGCTGCACCTCCAAGGTGTGCGTAGTGATCAAAGAGTCTTGACGTGATCGTGAGTCGTGGATCACGTCAACCAACAGTGAAACTTACTTCCAACCGCGAAGGATGCCAATGATATCCGCCAGTACCAATGCGCCCACGCCCGTCGTAATCGAGACACTGATAGGTATGAAAATTGGCTGGACTTGGGCGTCCGGAAAAGCCAACGCTGTGAGAGCAACGGCAGCATATATGGCGCCTGACGCGCCCAGCGAAGGCAGAATTTTCTTTGGAGCTTGTTGGGATGCATCACCGACAAGGGCAGACGCAGCTGGTGACAATCGTACTACAGCTTGCTTGGAAAGGTGCGACAAAAATCGGGGGTAAAGGACTTTAGCAGAAACGGTATGGCTGACTAGGCCAGAGAACAAGCCAGCTGAAAGACACGGGATAAGTACGGAAAAACTCCTGGCAGCGTGAATCATACCAGATATGAAAAATGCAAGGAAATGCCACTGGGCACTTATGTCTGGTTCACGCGACGGGGAAACGCACAAGTAGTGCGTCGCAGCAGCGCCTAGGGCCATGTGATCGAGTCAGTCATTTTTAAGATTGGGCGCTGATAGAACGCTTGCCGAAGCTCGCCAACGCCATTGAGTTCGCGACAAGGTGGAAAAAACTCTTATGACTGACATAAACATTAAGCCTGTGTAGAGACAAACCTCACAGAGTGACCACTGACCTGAACATACTGGTAAGTAGCGTGTAAGCTTTCCCAGAAAGCGGATCATGCGTGAATGCCCTGTTCATGAATGGGCTAAAGCGAGGTATTTTCCACATGAGAAAGATGGCAGTATTCAATGCGCAGATCGACCAGCACAGTCGCCTGCCTTCACTGGCGTCATAGTAGAACGAACCCACGAATGCGGAAACAGTCAAAGATATATTTTGCAATGCAATAGGCCACCTCGTGATCTTTTCCTTGACTGATTCAAGGTATTTGAGAAATTGCTGTCATATGCAAGAGTGAGATTCAGTGGTGCGACCGAGCTCGAATATACGTACAGACACTTGAGCACGAGCTTTGGCCTTTCTAATCTCGTCATGCGTTGGTTCGCGGAAGGTCCAAATGCTCATAAACTTCCCGACTTCTCTGGACCAATGATCGTTTTCTAGCTGCGTTTGCTCTGCAGCCAGTTCAAAGGCGACCCAGGACCCAAACAAGAAGAACTGTGTCTCCCAAATGAATGAGGTAGAAGAAGATAAAACCATAATACACACAGCAACTTGTTTCCGTATCGGGGGCCGACCGATACGTTCACAGAACGTCCGAACATTGGCCATTCCAGCGGGACGGGGGGTCGATGCCACGTCTGTTGCCCTTCCTGATACATTTCGCGAGATCCTAGGAAACCACTTCTGTGACGTCCGGAAGAATGTGCGACTTGGAGTCCGCCCAAGCCATGGGCTGAAGGAACGAAACGAGTGTTGGCAAGATGTAGTCCAGAGCATAGCGCAGTGGGATGTTTGCCAAACAAGGCAAGCTATGTAGACTGGCACGATTAGCATTCCATCATCTTGATGTTTTACTACATTTCCTTCCTCCGTCCTCCACCCCTACGGGCCAGCGCGGAACCCACCGAATCCATCCTCATCACGCCCCAAATATGCAACGATCTGCGGACAGAGTACTGTGATGGCCCCACCGACATCTACTACGCCTGGTCTCTCCATACATCCCACTCTTCATTACCCATCATCACTAAGCCTACAAAACTCACCTCCTGGCGAACAAGCACAGCGTACAAAGAGATTCCCGTGCCCAGACCTCCCTTCAAAGCCCAAAAGGATCCTGCAGGAACATCGTGGCGACTCATCCTGACCTGCGGAACGACGCATGACGACCGGGTTGTCGTGCTTGGCGAGACGGACACGACTGGAAAAATGCCACTTTCTGTCATATCCATGCCGGTGGCCTTTCCTCGCCAGTCTGGCACGGGGAACAAAAACGCACTAAAGGGTGCCAAGCAGGAACGAATTGCGCGGTCTTATGCCCTGCATGTATCACTGCGGGAGGCTCCGATCGTGTTTGAGATTACGGAACAGATTTCCTTTGATCTAGACAAGGTACGCTACGTCTGCATGTCACCCGGATATTCTTATATCGGACCGAGTGACTCCGCTCACAGCGCAGCTGTAGAAAGTATGGGACAGCGGAATCGGGCTGAGTTCTTGGCTCGTACGACTCTTCTCTGGCAAAAATGCAGAGCACAGAGGACCGCTGTCTGATCTACGCGAGTCGCTCTTTGGCACCGACGCTCGGCACATACTGGAGTTAGGTAGGCTAGCTCGTATTATACACGAACAAAGAAACCTTTCTCCTCAAACGGCTGATAGACAATCCTTAGGTGCAGGCACAGGCATCGTTGCCATCACGTTGGCCGTTTTGCGCTCGACATTGGACCTCTCGGACCAATCAGGCTCCATCGTGGCCACGGATCTCCGTACGCGCCCACAGTTAAGCTAACTTGTGTCCAATCTCACTCAACCCTTCCGACAGCCCCTGCGATACCTATCTTGCAAGACAACGTCACCTCCAACCAAACCCTGATGAATAAATGCACTCCCCAAGCGGCCATTTTCGACTGGGAACAAGACCAACTTCCTCCACCTGTTCAAGCTCAATTGGAGGCAGGGCTCGACGTCATTGTGTGCGTATGGTCTCGTGCTGGTTAATACAAGACCCGTCTGATGTGCTACGCTCGACTTAGCATGGCGGACGTCACTTACAACACAGCATCTTTTTCTTCCCTCATTAGAACCCTCTCACAACTCATTCACCTCTGCAAGCGCAGGCGGAACGGTTGTCCCCCCAGGGTTCTCATGGGTTACAAGGAGCGACACTCCGACGAACGATCGCTCTGGGGCCAGGCAAAAGACGTCGACGTCCATTTTCAACAGATCGCGAAAGTTAGCGGAGCAGGCGGAAATCCAGTCGAAATTTGGCTAGGATGATAAATGCAGTAGGGTGCAATGACAACTATGTTGGTATACAATACATGTTAAATCTAGAAAAATATTTGGGTCGTTCGTGGTTAACTGGAGATACAATTGATGGATAGGATGCTAGAGGGGTGGGAGTGGTCGACGACACTGAGGACAGATATTCTAGACAGACTTAGCCACCTACAATCAATTATAAATAACGAGCATAGTTACCTTGATGGCAAGCCATTTTTCAAGACAGTCCGTATGCTAGAAATTAAGATGAATAGTCGGCATGCAGGTCCACCAAATATATGACGTACGAATAGATGATAGCAAGGCGCCAGACTATAACTTTTCCTTCCCCCGACCTTCTGCAGAAGACCGACAGCGACATGCTGAAGAGGCTTGGAATCTTCCGCATGGATCGCTTCCATGCAGATGGAACAGTCGCCCAGTGACTGCTCCGGAGCTTCGGGGTCTGAGACAGAAAGCGGGAGCGGTGGGTGATAGTTGTAGGTTTCCGTGGTAGCGAACTAGTCGGCAAAGATAAGTAGATGTCAGATGTCAGCGAGTAATTAAGGACAAACATACGCGTTTAGGAAGAAAGAATGTGGGTCCTAACCGTTGTTGGAGGAGGACAACGACAACTTGGAAAAGTACGAAAGCACACAAAGAATATGTCCATCCTACCACACCAAAACGGTCATCAACGGAAAAATGGTCAAAAGGCATCCGACGTACGCCGAGGCCCGACATCCAACACATTTTTTGGACACGTCAAAAAGTCTAGATCTGTAGTGAGCACAGTTTTGTAAGCGTGGCTGCCAATGAGATTTCTCACAGAGAGCAAAGTAGAGTCTGCAGATAGATGTCCCAACCAAGTATTCTCCACTCAACGCACTAGGCCTTCCCCGCTTAGCTGATCGGATGATTTGTGGGAACCAGAACATGGAATACATGCTAGCGACAAAAATAAGCGCAAGTGAGGGTGTGACAATGACGCGTATAATGAACGTCAGGAACAAGAACATTCCAAGCCCTGGTGCAAACATTAACGTGTTAGCGAACGGGTCGAGCACCGGGCGAACACATACAAATTCGGGCTTGGGGGTCTGCTCGGAGATGGTGGACGACAAGCTGAAAAAAGGAAGGCCCAGTGGGGTGAGGGGGTGCCGCAGCTGGGGTTGGCAGCTGGGGTTGCGCGGCACCAATAGCTGGTGTGCTGGTATTCTGTGTAGGAGACGAAGTACGCAGAGCTTGTCGAGCTGCTGCATCCTCTGGGGCTTGGACTTGATTAATAAGAATCGCGTGTTGCTTTATACAGCAAGTAGGTGAGCACCAATGACAATCGAGTCTCAGAGTTCACTTACAGCTTCAAGTGCAAACAAAATGCAAGCGAGAAATGCCGGCGCGACAAGAGACATGGATGGTCTGCCATTTGCCAAGATTGCAAAAGTGATGTGACCGGCAAATGCTACAGCATCGACGATAGCCTGCGTAAGGAAAGTCCACAACGACAGACGAGTTAGTGCTGCGGGCGTGTGTGCTCGGTCAATTTGGCGGGACAATAAAGCAAGTAACGCGAGATAGACTATGGCAGAAACGCTAGCATCTAGCACAGTGTAAAGTCCATGTGGGAATAATGTAGAAAGAGCAAACTCACAGCTTGTGACTTTGCGGAAGAATGACTGAGATCTATGTACCGCGGCTCAGCAGGAAGCTACAATCACACTCAAGCCACATTCCATACCTCAGACCCTCCGCACCATGTAGATGATAAAGCAACCCGCATTCTCGGCTTACAAGCATACCGCTTAGCCGCAATGGGGGCCTTTTCGTTGTCCACTTCCCAGTGGGCCGCTGCAGTTCGTCTTCGAGGTCTTGCATGAGATCGGCAGAAATGGAAGAAGGCTCAATTTGGGCAAGAACCACAAATCCACATCCCACGTCAGGATTATTACCTTTGAAGGTGGTGAACATTTTCTAATCATACAATGGTGTGTCTGCAAACCTGGCGACGACTCTTGGTCAACGGTACCAGCGTCTATCATATCCTTGATTTTGTTAATCCGAGAGAGCAGCTCTGGTCTGATGGCACGGGCTGTTTCATCTCGAACGTTTTCCGGAACAACGGCGGGAAGATATCGAATGTCGATGGTACGCCTGACAAAGTATTGGAAGTGTGAAACAAATTAAACATAAAACGCCTTACCCATTTGGTCCAGTAAATCCGTAAATGGAGCCGTTCGCAAGAAAGTGAACACCATCAAACTCGATTCGCATTTCAGCTGTGCTTGTTGGGTCCATAAAATCAATCTTCCCCTACGTGTGGGAATCTCAGTAACGGTGTGCTGGAATAAGGCCTGAGAGACTCCCACATGTATCATGGCGATTTGTTCTGAAACACCCTCCACGGCTATTGGTGCATGATCGACGACACTCCATGACAAGTTCCTCGCCGCGGACCAAGGCCAAGATCCCAGCTTATTGCTAAGTTCCGTCATATTTGTATCCGACATGAAGGTTTGTGCATGTGACTTCCATGGAACATTGGTCGACTGCAGGCTGGACGGTGTTATGTTATAAAAGTCAAGGGAACCCCGTACAAATCCGGTCGTATTCAAGAAGTAGGAATCGAGGAGTGGATCTAGCCTTGCTCCGTTCGGCACGAAGGATTGGGCGAGCAAGGGGAGGGCTGGCCGACTTTCCGGCTAACCAGTGGTGAGCAACGAAACACACAGCACGCATAGAAGCCTACCAAAGAGAAATTGGAACTCTCGCCATTCAACCAGGCAGTAAAATTGGATAATTGACCGTTCATAGCCTGCAATGCGTCCTGATAACGACTCCGTGCCACATACTCATCGCCGCTGTGGTTCGTGAGCATGAAGAGCATGAATATTATGAACAGAAAAGAGGGTATGGAGCTCCGTTGTTGCTGCTGTTGAATCCGCGCGTCGTTTGGTGTGGCTGCATTCTCGTCATCGCGTTCCATGGCATTGAAGTTGGGCGCAGACAGAGCTTCGGGTTTGATCCGATTCCCAGGCCAGACGAGCGGCTACGTCATCACGTGACCCGTTCAACCGTATTGTACTCTTCATTCAGATAAATTAACCACTACCACCATGGTAAAAGGATCTCTAGATAGTAAACGCTGGACCCATTTTCATTCAGCGTTACAGCTCGCTATTAACAGAGCAGCACACAAATGGACGTAAGTAGTGCCTGTCAATCATCTATGCGCTTGACTCGGAACGCGCCAGATACGAAGACTTTCAAGAGTGCTTTTCGCTGTGGTGTAAAGAAGAGCCTCATGGTGCCGAAGGCATTTTCAACACAATCTCCCGTCACATGGAAGACCAGATACACGTGTGTATCGAAAACGTCTCCCTTGGATAAGCTGATAGCGGAATGTATTTTCAACAGGCAAGCTGCGAGACACTATTCAAAGACTTTGACGTGCGGGACAGTATCAACATGCTTCACACTGTTGTCACCGACGGACGTGCCCGGAAACAACGCGGTGAAACGGACGCGAAAGGTACATGGAGAGAAGATTTGGAGCCGCGTGCTGCAGTTCGCGCTCGGACGGTCCCCGTGCTAGAGTCGGGGGTGGAAAAGCTGACGGAGACGTTAAAAGAGGCAAGTATATTTGTTACCCGTTGTTGTGGTGCATTGACATATGTGTTCAACAGCTCGAGAAGGAAAACGGTGCATTATTTGCACAGATGAAGAGTAATGTCCAGCGACAATGGAAAGCGGACACCAAGACTGCCGAACTGCTGAAGACCCTCGATGATGTGTGTACCAATAAAATGGCATTTGGGCACCGTATTCTCATACTTGATTGTCAGGTCTATTCGAGATGGAGCAAACTTCCCTACGATGAGATCAGTCTTTGGGTCCTACAAGCAGCCGAGAACATACCCCCAACCCAGCCTCCCTAAATCACTACCAAGAATGCATGTTTTGGCCTATTCTGTTTGTCAAGCACCTCGAGCGCATTGAAGGCGTAAGATGACAAACTCTACTTGCCGTTTGGCAGCAAACGCTGGTTCATTGATAATTCTTATAGTTACATAGGACAAGAGGGATATAATCACGTTATTCCCTTACTGCCTACTATTACTATTTGATGCTGGAGCCTTGCGAACTGAAAAAATAACAGCGCCTTGAGAAATGGGGGACAAAAGACCAGGTTGTGTCGCTATATCGCAGGACACGACAAAGGCTTCTAAGCTTGATTCACGCTCATCAAGCACCGTGATCATTCAATGCATCTTTCCTGTAGAACTGGTTTTCTGGATTACAAGAATTCTCTGTCCATGGCATCGAATGTCCTAGGCAATAGGAATCCTCGGGCAGATTTAGAAATGATTCCACATCGGTTCTGAGGATGCAGAAGGTTCTATAAGTGACGACGTGGTACAGATCTACTTGACCAGGCATTGAGCGAATCATTGCGTAGATCATCGCGCCCAGTTGCGCCTTACCTGGCATTTAGTTGGCTCATTACATAAATTATCAATTGGAGGTTGACATCGAGCATCAAAACGAAAAATAAATAGCAGCAACTCGTTTCGATCGAGTGACCTCGGGGTTATGAGCCCCGCGCGCTTCCTCTGCGCCATGCTGCTGTGCTAGTGAAGACAAATTATCGCTACGTATTGCCTTTTCCCTTGAAATAAACTTGAACTTGCCCAACGTTTTTTTTGCTGCTCGCCATGGCTGGCAACATGCTCTGGGCGCATCTTTTGCGCAAAGATGCAGCCTTAGCCGACACATCCTCGCAAATTCCCCCTATCGCGCCCCAGGACAAGACCGGGACGTCCATGCGCATCCTCATCCACGACACACAGGTTAATCTCGAGAAGTTCTCGGCCAGACTCGACGGGCTTTTACAGCGCGTCGACGACTGCAAAGCCCAGATAGTGAACGCCAACAAGCTTCTGGATGTTGAGCGCGACAAGGTCCTCACTGAGATGGTCGAAATAGGTATGCTCACTTATATGTCGGGGTGCACTGCTTACGCTTCGATGAAGCGAATAGGTGCCAGGCGGGCATGAAGGCGCACGTTGGGGCTCCCGCGCAAGCGCACGCCCTTGATGTCGTTCACGTCTCGCAAGTCTCCATAGACAAGACTATGCAAGCATTGGAAAAGCGCATAGATGCACTTCAAGCAGTTGGTATGCGGGCACTAACCCGATTATGTACTGATGGATCTGGATAGCTCTTCCAAACGCAGGCCCACGCGATGCAGTCGATTCAAGATCAGCAGAACTCATTGATTGGCGCTGTCCTCCCGCTCGTACCCATCGTCCACAGTGTTCCTCCCGGTATCGACCAGATCAAAACAGCACTGTCTGATATAGTAACGAACGCGGTAGAGTCGATGACGAAGGGCATCGAAAATATTCGATCGGCGCTGGTTGTTGAGCTCGCGCATGGACATGGATGCACAAGATCTTTGACTCAGACAGGGTCGAGTTCGCGGCACAAGCGATCGAATGTATCGGTGCTTAGTGCTGGAGATACAGATATTTCAGTTTCCTCCCCCTTGGACGGGTGCAAACACGGAAGAAGTCTCAAACGAGCTCGTATCGAAGGAACGGCTTATGGAGAGGGGGAGGATCAGCCGCCTCGAAGATCGTCGCGTCCGGTAGTGCCTCTGAGGAATTCAGGTGGTTCTCCACCTGTTCTACGGACACCCCGAACACCTAGACAGCCACTTGCTGATTTGCTCGTGCCTCCAGAGGGCAACGCCTCTAGGATTAGGCCCCACGTGGTGAACTCGACGCCGCGTAAACGTATGCGCGCTCCAGAGAGCATTCGGGACCCGGTTGGCCCTCCAACCATCTCAGCCGCGACGTCAAGGATCAATCAATACGACACACCTTCTGCCGTCGACAAGCCAACTATACAGTTACCGATTGTAGCCGGGCCATCGGATGAGGACGCGCTGTCAAAGAAAATTAAGATCGAGGAAATTCTGGAAGCGCACTTCACCGACGTCATTTCTATTCAGTCCTCCCCGCTGTCTTCCCCACCTTCGTCTTTGCGAGCTGCAGCATTTTACAATCCGAACGACACCAACGAAACAAGCGCATCCAAGGCACAGTCCCCTTCGCAGCAGCCTTTGCGACTGCATAACAATATGGTCGATGTCCCTCGAGCAGAACGTCTAGCTGAAGTGTTGACCTCGAGCCGCGATGCATCGCCACCGAAGTCCATGAGCTTGCGTGACCGTCGTGCGCAAATATCCAGGGTAGGTGGAAAATTTGTTGGAAAATTAGGATGCCGTTTTCGTACGAAATTTCTAGATTGGGCGTAGGGAAACTCGACACTTCATCCCGTTGGTGCCCTGGTCGGATGAGGAAGAATGAAGGTTGGATGGATAAATAAGCATTTCTTGGCCAATCAACGTCGTCGTACATATTTCGCCGGTTGCGCCGTGAAAAGCCCCGCCGGCGTTGTCTTACGCTTAGTGTTTAATGACGAGTGACCATTTTGGTCAGCGACTGGGAAAGGGGACGACACCACTTCCTCATGACCGACATCCAGCCCGACCTTGCCCCGCAACCGGAAGAGGGAGCGACTACAGCGCATGAGACAACCCCACCAGAGGCCCCCCCGCCCGCACCGATCACAGAACAAGAAGTGGGAGAGTACAGAGAACAGGACCGTTTCTTACCCGTAATCTCTTCTCTTCGACCAACTCGCCCTGCTCAACCCAAACCCCAGATCGCCAACGTCTCCCGCATCATGAAGCAATCCGTGCCCACAACCGCCAAAATCGCCAAAGACGCCAAAGAATGCGTCCAAGAGTGTGTCTCTGAGTTCATCAGCTTCATCACCTCGGAGGCCGCCGAAAAATGCCACATGGAGAAGCGCAAGACGATCGGAGGGGAGGACATCTTGTATGCCATGGCCACGCTCGGGTTCGAAAATTACGCCGAGACGCTCAAGATACATTTGGCAAAGTTGAGGCAGGTGGGTCCCGCTTGGATGCCTCTGCTCTGCTTTCGTCTCGTGTCTGCTTTCTGTTGCCTCTTCAGCGTCCTCACGTTCACACCCCCTGCTTTTTTCTTTGTCTCCGTAGCACCAAGCAGGGAGTTCGTCGCATGCGCACGCGAGTCACGGAGACGACAGCTGAAGATAGAGAAACAGAGAAGTTTTCACTATGTCGGTTGGGTTCTGCAGCTTATCACATCACGTTGTATTCGGAACAGTCATACCGCCTGTACTACGCTAATAGAACGCCCCAGCCCTTGGAGATCACGCGACTCTCATGCCTGCGCCCGTCCGAGTCCCAATGAAATACCGTATACCGTCTTTGTGCACCATATCCTGCTCTACTGAAGGTGCGGCTGCAGATCCTGGCAACCAACATGTTTGTCTCCTTTGGCCGCTTTGAGGACAAGAACCTCCAAGGTATCCGGTAGCTATCTCCAGTTTCCGCTCACTGGTTCCCCTCAGTGCACGCGCTGAAACAGTTTAGCACCATAGCTGGCTCGTTGGGATCCAATGTCGACACCCTCTTGCGATTGTTTGGCTTTGGCGATGGCCCTGAACTCATCTCGTCGCAGGTTCACGCATGGTGACACCGTCGAAAGTACCCAGCGTCGATCCACGGTATCACAACCACGTAATAGTCTGTCGTCTGCCTTTAAAGACTGAGTTGACTGTCCCTATGTCTAGCTCTGTCCCTGTTTGGTTACCCGTGTAACCTTAAAGTGGTACATTCCGCCCAAAAGCATGTAGGTGATACGGAATTTGTTCCCTTGTTGACCGCATCGTCATGAAAGATGAAGATGTTACTGCTGCTGAGGTATCATGTGAAAGCGGCGGGAGAAGCACATGAGGATTGAGCAAAGAACCAACCAACTTGGGGGGAACAAATCAGGGATGAAGCTTAAAGCTTGCAGGCTCAGAGGATGCTGAGCGTCCGTCGCTCGGGATATTACGCATCCGCAGGAAACGGACAAACCAGCTACTTGATCGTTTACTTGTAACTGTTACTTACTTTGCCTCGCTGAGGATTCGTTCGCACAGTTATATGCTATATATAACCAAACACAGTGACCCCCGCCTGAATGACCGCCAAGTGTAAGTACTTAGCAACCGAACACAATCGGAAAAAAGATAAAGCAAATGCAGAGCCAGCGTTAGTCTGTATTTTAATTAACATGACCCTTGGCTTCTGCAGCGATTGTAACAGGCAAAAGGAAGGAAACCGAGAATAAGGGTGGACAGGGCGATCCAGAGGGATGTAATGGCAAGAAAGCACCTTACTGCGGAAGAGATTCACCAGCGCCCCGAACACCGCTATCTCGTGCTCTCCACCCGGCTTGCTCCCTTGGGAGCTCCTCCTCAACGTGTAGGTTGTCCTAATGTCATACAAATCACGGCGATATTCCTCAGATATCCTTGACTTGCTCCTCGAGCCAATCCCAAAGTTGCTTGCCGAGCTCAGGGTCTTGTGTCTCCTTCGATGGGGTACCAACGCGCGCCCAGGGAATAAGGTACTGGAAAGGCGTTTAGCACCTCACACGAATCTGTGGCATGATAAAAAAAAACCCACTTTACCGCCGAGGGCGGCTGCCTCTGGCATCGTACCAGCATACAGCTGTGTCAAGGCACCCAGTTGCGTGTCATATAAAATTGTGTGATTCTGTCACATCGCTGTCATACGTCAATACATTAGACTGGGAACCGTTTACGTACGGCGATGGATCGAGCAAACGGAGAAACATAGCGTTGGAGATCAGACTGGATGTTTCCGGGATTGAGAGAGGTGGCCACGACGCCCTTGTCGCCATACCGCCGTGCCGACTCCAGTGCCATCACTATGTCTCCCTGTCGTCCGTTCATGTCGTGTCAAATCCTGTCGGTCGCACAAGGGACATACGAATTTGCTCTGGCAGTAGAGTGTGTTTGAGTCACACCTTCTTCTCTTCGGAGAATCCTTGAACGTGTCAAAGTCGAGGCGACCAAAGACATGCCCAGACGAGGAGGTGGTCACGATCCGAGTCTTACCATCCGAGGTTGTTTTGGCGGTAGCGATCATTGTCGGGAGGAGTAGTTTCGTAAGGTAATAGTGTCCTGTGTGAAGTGCACGGATGACAGCTTATCTTGGATGGCGTTTATGAAAACATACCCAAGACGTTCGTGCCGAACTGAAGGTCGTACCCGTCCGCTGTGAGTCGCTCGACAGGGGGAAACATCACGCCACTGTGAGAACAGACGTCCTATTTCTGTCCGCAGAGCGTTCAAACCGACGCACTCACGCATTGTTGAAGAGCGCGTGGAGCTGAGTTTCTTTGCTTTTCAAAGACAAGCAAGCCCACCGCGCCGTCAGTATTAGTTACGAGGATGATGAGGGTACACCGACCTCAAGAACACCTCGGTGGCACTCTTTACAGACCTCAGATCCGCTAAATCGAGATTCAGCAAGGTGGCTTCACTGCCCGTCTCTTGCTTGAGCTGGCGGATGGTGTCTTCCGACTGTGGCTTGTTACGTGCGGCGATGTAAACGCTCGCCCCATGAGAAAGGAGAACCTGGTGAAACGACGGCAATAGGACAACCAAATGACGGGGGTGAGGGGACGAGACACGCACCCTGGCCGTCTCTTTCCCAATGCCGGTGTTAGCACCGGTGACGACGACGATCTTGCCTGTGAGGTCGGGGATGTCCTGTGCGTCGAAAGTTGGCCTGGGTGGAGGAGCCAGGACCTGAGCGCGCTCATCGCTTCCGCTGTCGTGGGGAACCGGCTAGTCTGGCTATTTCTGGAACGCGAGTCGTGCCAGTCCATTCCATTGTTTGACATGTCGCTGGGCCCTGCTGATATCAAGATAAGCAAGTCGAACCGACATCGTCACCACCCATGCACTTGCATCTCCACCACCTCACCAAACCGATCGAGCACATCAGCACGCAGTCCGGCTTGTCCGGTGCCGACGACGACGACGTCGCTCAGGGCTTTGCCCAGCTCGTCGGCAACACCCTGCCATCCCAGAGTGGCGGCGACGTGACCCAAGGCATCCACGCCTCAGCCCACAACCAGCTTCCTTTCCTCCACAAGTTTGTGCCCCAGCTCCAGCACCTTGCAGACAAGTACCATGTCGGGAACTATGTCATCGACAGAAAGACGGGCGAAAAGTTCTTCGAGAGCATGCCCATCTACGCTCGTCTCGGCATGCATCTTCTCTTCTGCGGCAAGGAACAGGTCAAGCTGCTCGAGGGCAGCAAACACGTCGAAGACCTCCTCCGTGAACAGAGCGTCCGCGAAGGTCACATCTATGATTCCCCCGAGAGCGTCAAGAACATCCCATCCTTTATCCAAACGTACAAGATCTCCCTCAACGAGCTCCTTGATCCTGATATCAAGCACTACGCCAACTTTAATCAGTTCTTTTACCGCAAACTCAAGCCAGATGCAAGGCCCGTCGAAAACGCGGATGACCCTGCCGGAATATGTTCGGCCGCAGACTGTCGTCTCGTCGTCTACCCCACTGTCGATCTTGCCTGCAAGTTTTGGATCAAGGGCGACGAGTTCTCGGTTCCGGCGTTGTTGAACCTCGATCATTCCCATCCGTCCTGTAGCCAGTTTGATGGTGGCTCTCTTGCTATCTTCCGGCTTGCACCTTCCGACTATCATCGTTTCCATTCGCCCATCGACGCGACCCTCTTAGGAAAGCCGACTGATGTTCCAGGACAATATTATACCGGTGAGCCACCACGACATATCCATCAATATGAAGGATGGCCCGGTTAACATGACCCCAGTAAACCCGCAGGCGGTCAACCAGGCTAATCTCGACGTCTTCTCCCGAAACAAGCGGTCCGTCCTTTTCATGCAACACACCCCCTCTGGAAAGCAAGTCGCGTTTGTCGCGATTGGTGCTTTGCTTGTTGCAAGCATCGTCTGGACGGCCGGGGTGAGCTATTCCATTCCGGTTGATCACGTCGTTTACTTATCACTTGGATCGGTGCGGTCGATACGGATCTAGGAGAATGCCACCGTGCGTCGCGGAGACGAGCTCGGCTATTTCGCGTATGGTGGAAGCACCATCGTCGCCATCTTCCCACCTGATTTCATCACGTTTGATGAGGATTTGTTGCAACACTCCGTTCCGGGCGACACCTCAGGGAATCGTGCCGTGGAAACCCTCGTGAAGGTCGGATATTCGCTTGGACGTTGGAAGGGTGCGTGAAGCAGTGACCGTAGTGAGGTGATTGAAACGGTGCTGTATGTACGATGATCACAGACGCCCACGTGTCGGCCTGGATACACTCGAGTGTTTTTCACATTTTTACATGTTCATTTAATGCTTTTGTCACGAACGTGGATATACTGCTAGGCCTTGTATACCTTGACTCGTTCGACGTCCCAACAGATACATGACCCGATGGTACATCTATACCACAGTATTCATATCCTCGGACAGGGAAAAGGATAGAATTTTACAAAAGTGAGCAAGAAACGAACTCAAAGAAACACAATAGCTTCCTGGTGTATCGTTCACCATGCACGACCGCGATGCTCGGCTGCGCCCGTCTCCCAACGTGCACGCAGTTTCGCCACCATACCG
Organism: Tylopilus vinaceipallidus; assembly: GCA_038089215.1. Taxonomy (NCBI): domain Eukaryota; kingdom Fungi; phylum Basidiomycota; class Agaricomycetes; order Boletales; family Boletaceae; genus Tylopilus; species Tylopilus vinaceipallidus. The sequence goes on from JBBPKK010000087.1 coordinate 52,226, forward strand.
ACGCCTCCCAGCGGTACTCGCTCGATCGCTCCTCTCTCACCACCATCAGCGTCAAGGTGATTTTCACTGAAGCGACCAAGCCCAACCGCCCTCGGTGCCTTTAATCCCTTGATCTCGCACCGCGTCTTTGGGTCATTTGAAACTCCGACACCCTCCACAAGAGGAGGCATGCGAGCTGTCCGAGTCGTAGTCTGCTTCGAAACATTAATATTGGTGATGAGGACGCGTGCAAGTTTCGACCGAGGAGATTCAGGGTGAGAATTTCCACGGAGTGTGGTGCGAGACGTGGAGGGGTCGGAAGGAGGAGTGATGGAAAACACATTCGTTATGTCGGACAGGGGTCGACGTGAAGCTGGTTTGCGAGGTCGAGAGAAGGCATTGAGCGTTGTCTTGGTTAAAGCTGTCGACGATGGTGGAGAGTCTTTTGGAAGAGCAAAAACACCATCGAGCACCAACGTCGGGGATGGGGAGATAGCGCGCCTGGATAACTGCGGAAAATCGAAAGTTGGCTTGGGTGCGTTTATGAGCGGGACGAGAGGGTCTCCAGAATTGGATGGCTTCGAGCACGACATGACGGAGCTTGAGCAGGATGCAGAACCGGTTTTCTTCAAGAGCGATACAGTAGGCCTCGCGATGGGTAGTTTGACGGTATAATCGCCGTTAAGGGCGCTGACAGGATACGCCACCAGAGAAGTCGGTGACATGTCCTCGAACCGATCAGAGGACCCAGGTGCTTGTTCCAATGGACGGGTCGTGCATATAGGCAATAACGCCGACGATGGGACATTCTTTCCATCCGATTCACTTGATATCAACGGCGTGCTGGTCAGGAAAGGCTCAAAGGGATCTGTCAACTGAAAGCCCTGGTGCCCAGAGTTCGTGGCCACAGAATTGCCTGATATCAGGATATCGGTGCGGGATGCACGGTTCCTCATGGGATCAGATCGGACGTTGCGACGGATATTGGTAGCGTCGATTGCTTTGACCAGAACTGGAACCTTTGATATATCTTGTTTGATCCGACACGGAGAATCGGCCACAAACGTGTCTGTACTCGAAGAACTGTCGGCCAGAGTGATAACAGACAAGGGTCCTGCTGAACAAAGCTTCATACCAAGACCTCTGTCGACAACATCGTTCTGTGAAGATATCCGAACAGAGACGCTGTCAAACAAGTGTAATTCCGAAGGAGGGATGGTGCGCGCGGGCGTCTGGTGTTTGCGCGGTGTCATATGTACAGAAAGAGGGAGACATGCCGGAGAGACAGGGAGATCCGACGGTTTAGGAGCAACGAAGGGCGCTGAAGCGACAGGTGTGGATGACTCGATTAGCCTTCGACGTGCCTTCATCCTCTCGACCAGGATCAAGGGTTTCGGCACGAAATTGCGGACCCGAGGTGGGGCCAGCCGCCAGACTGGAACTTTGAAAGGTGGGTGTTTACCTTCGCCGTCGTTCCGAATCATCTTTGGCTCTGAAACACGGTGCGCGGCCTGTCCTGAAGACGGAGATGAAGGATTTGTAGTGCCAAATTGTCGATACTGGCGTGATCTGGCTGAGATTACGGTGGGCTTCTTGACACACTTCTTCTTGGCCGTCGACTGGGTCTTGTTGATGATGGTTGGAGGACGTCGTTTGGTATGGAGGCCTGTTACAACAAACATTACCAGTAGGAATATGCCAATATTGCTGGACGTCACATGGGTAATAGGCAGTACGATACAACAAAGCGCTTACCAGACGCAAAGCCTGCTTATGCAGAGGGAATTGGTCACTTGTTATGGAGCAGAGGGCAAAACGACGGACTAGGTGCATAAAGCGGCTGACAACGACTACATGCGCCGGTGAGGCTGACCTAGCACTCACTCGATGGTTGGATTACTCAGTGCTCTGTATCACTTGAACCAGTGATGACCTCTGCGCACGACATAAATATCCTGCTTCATTTGGTTTGACTGAAGACTTCATTGAAGAGCGGTCGAAAGTAAGAACGAGTCACGTGTGTGGGTCTTCGGACGAGCGCGCGTCCTCTTCTTCCCGCGCCTCCACCACCCGCTCGTCCGCCGTCGTGGTTCCACCACGCCTTTCGTCGCTCGGCGGCGTTCGCTGGAGCAGCTTGTGTCAGTGGGGTAGAGGACCCACAGCAGGAGCCGGCCCTCCGGGCTCCTCGTTTGGCGCTTCCGGCTGGTTCTTTCACTGCTGGACCCTCAGCCTAGCGCCAGGGGTGGTCATTTCAATGCCATACCTACCGTCTGCCCTCCCTACGCCCTGCTCAACCTGTGCCGAGCTGCGCCCGCCTGGCGCCAGGGGTGATGCTGTGTGACTGATCATATTTTTTGTGATGCGAGCATACTATTTTTGCGATTGGTCGTTGCTCGCTATCGCAGTAATCATCGCGAGAGCGACTGTTACTCATAACATCGCTGTAATCAACGCAATGTGCTCCAAGTCACGCGATGTGATCAGCGTGTTTTTGTAGCAACAAGCCACCTATCGTAACTGAGCTGTCGGAGCCTGCTACATCATTCGGGGTGCGCCGTACAACTGCTTCCTTGCCTTCCACCCTTCGTTGTCCTCATTCCTTTTCCGCGCTCCTCCCGGACCAGTGTCTCTATAGATTCCACAGCTACTAGTAAGTGCTTCTGACACGTCTGAGCATGGTGAGCATGAATTCGTTACTCGTATCAGTCCATCTGCTTCCCCGCCGACTGTGCAAGCTGTTTCAAGCGCTGATCTGCCGCACCCAGACAAGACTCATAACGACCCAGGCACGGGTCGGGTTACTTTCAACGGTGAGTCACTAAAAATCAATGCACGTATCCGATTCTTTTTAGTGAAGGTCTGCGGCATAGCGAGGCGCGAGCGGCACCACCGAGCGCGGTCGAATTTGGACAAGCATAGGTAAGCAGCGATCATCCTCTTCCCCCCACGCCTCATCCGCCATCGTGGTTCCACCACGCCTTTCGTCGCGCTCACCCACCATTACCAGACCTAAAACGGTCCGTCTCTGGTGCCTCACAGCTTTCTTCACCCTGGGGTCTCAGGCGTGCCAACAGGCCTTTTGAGGCCCCCAGACCGCTGCAAGGCAGTCCCACCTGCCCTCGCACTTCACACCCCACTTGGGCCTGCTCTGTCTGAGACAGAGGATGCTGCCCGCTTTCCCCGGCCGCTCTTGTGTCACCCTCACTGCTTCCGTATCTCCTCCCACACCGCGCCATCTGTAACGATGTCCAAATACTCACTCTCGAGCTCTGCTGCATCTCCTGGATCATCAACAAGCCCACCAGATAGGCAACAAACAGAAGTCGTGTCGCATCCGCCGTCGGATGATACGCCGTTGTCAATGTCCCCAGCTTGGCATCCCACTACGAGCTGGGCTGCTCACTACGACGCCAGTAGTACCCCCCCTAACTACAGCGCTATGTAGTAGCTAGTGACAATGATACCACGTCTGTCGGCCTAATTCAAGCGGTCCGATTCAAATACCTACTACTGATAGTAACACATATGAGCAGATTCAAGTGGCTAATTCGAAAATTTGGAGCTTTCAGGATATGATGGTTTCTGACCGATTATGACTCTCACAATAGCACACAAAGTCATGCCCCGACATATAACATTTACGATATAGGTCCCCAATCCCACCATCGTCCCGCCTCGCTGTGGCCGTACCTCCCGATCACATACGAGACACTACATTATCTAACTGGAGTATGACACATCGCACAAAACACCTCGAGAATGTAAATGTTGCTATAGAGAGATGATTCTGAGGTGCTGAGCTCGGTGTTGCGCCCCATGAATAGAAAAGAACATTCCTATCAGAAAAAGACTGCCTCGTTGCTTGCCCTGGAATGAGTCACAACCACAGCATTCTGGAGAATAAGGTCAAATACACAAGTAGCGTGAGTCATCAAATGCTGAAGTCCGGGCAATCATGCCCAGTGGCGGCGTGGTGTCGTAACATGAGAGTTTTCATCACCGAGGATGTTGTACTACATTTGGCACGGGATGTTCCTCGGGTCTCTTTTCCCCGGTTGCGATATTGCTGCGGAGGAAGCCATGACGTGAGTTTTAAACGATGGATTGGTTATGCCCACGACTGGAAATGAGAGGGGGGAACAAAACGGATTACCATACCGGTAACCAGGTATATGGTTATTTTGAAATTTGAACATTTGACTTTCGATGGTGTTCGTGACGCCAGAGCACGCCATCTCCCATAAAACGGATAACTTGAAGCGCCACGAAAGTCGTCGTTGTATTTTCAGAGAGAGTAATTGGTTACATTCAGGGTTCCACACCAACATGAAGCTGCGCACTGTGCACCAATACAGTAAGTGCTCACCGGATAGATTATCCAGGATTGCGACGAAAATAAACCACTTCTGCTTCGAGCACAAACGCCGTTAGCTCGTCAGCGTTACTATCTATTTCCTCCGTCTGCATTAGCTTGCCCTATGCCAACTTGTCGCCGTACTATGTGTGATGCATGATGGCGTCTTAGTAGCAAGAACTTCAAAACCGCTGAGAGTCGCCCATTAGGTCCCCAGTTCGGCTTAGATAAATTTAGCATTTTCACGGTCTAGACCTATAATTAGAGGCTGCTAGATCTAAGAATACTTTGGGCGGTTATTACTCTTACAGCACGCTTCGTATGTGCCTTTAGCCAAATTCTCGCAACAACAGATTACGCGTGCCGAAGACTTGCATCTTGGGGTTCATCCTCCGGATCGCATCACTCAGCAGAGCAGTAGCAAGAAAGCTTTTCCGGACAACTACCGAACCTCAAATTTATTTGTACCATGTCTACCCTCAACGATGGGGATTTGTGCGGAGGTTGTTGAGGTCGTTTATTAGATCTGGCGATATCAACTCAACTAGTAAAACGGCTGCTATGCAATCACCGTGCAATTCCAGACGGCGGCGAGATCGAAAGGCACGAAGGAACTTTTTCGTCCACGTTTCACCTAGCAGTGTGATGTGCGCTCATGTCCGGCCTGGGCAGCTGGTTGCACCCTCCACCAAGTTCGTTCTGTTTTACCTATTTTCTCTGATTCATTTGGATGCAAAGGAAAGCCTGTTACGATTCGGTTACATAGCGATAAAGTCGTGATGCATTGGCCTATGGATGTGAGACCGAGAAGAGACTCAGGATGAGGTTTATGTTTATGTTTATGAACACAGTACGCAAAGCTGATGTGCAATCCCACAGAAGTCTTTTGGCACGGGCAGAGGGAGTCTACTATGGACATAGCTGTACTATGATCAAAGTAGGAACTTATTGGCACGTACTACGTCCACCGTTTAGAGGGCCCTAGACCCTGAGCGCTTGAGCTTGAACCTTGAAAGTCTAGACGGTGACTTCACCAAAGTTCGATTTGGGAACCTCATGGAACTCGTTGTTCTTCAGGGGGTGTTAGATCACGCCATCTGAGGCACATAGCTAACATATATCATACTATCCTGAAGTACTACGGTGTGATGTAGTATCAATATGCACGACAGATTCGGAGTGACGGCGAAAACTGGAACTTCCTAATCGGGTCATTTGTAGGTTACCGTGGCCAACGTTTGAGGAGGACTTTTACGCGGCGCAGCCCAGGCGGTCTTAGGGCTACCAGTCGCGTATGTATTCCAGTACCGAACCAGTAAGTTAGCATCATCTATTTAAGTGTGGAATCGTATAGAATATCTTTAACACAGCGGAAAACAATAGAGCATCATGATCTGAAACTGTTGAACAGTCTGTGCCAGCAAGCTCGGAAACGTGGCCTAGGTCTCTCTATTATTGAATATCTCACGGTGCGTAGTCCATTGACAAGTTCGCTCACCTAGTTCCCCACCTGCGTGCATAGTTACGTGCCATTGTTCTGTGCTTCAGTTTCTCCTGTTATAGTATGCGTCGAGGCGGATGCCACAGTGTGAGGCCACTCTCTTCACGAGAAAATGGTACAAACCATTCTTTGTAAGCCATGTGTTAGGCGTTGATCACTAGTTCAAGAGTATATCCAAATCACCTTGACCGATCATTGGCGGAAGCTGACGCCCGTTCCAAAATTATCCCAGGAACACAGTTACCGTCGGATTGATTATCCATCGACGCATCATCCCCTGTACATCAAAACGGAGGAATTCCGGCTATAGATGAGCACATCTTTTACGGTTGATTCACGCGACACTAAAGGATAGTTGCTCACGTCGAGACTCCTCCGACCCTGACTGCGGTTTTCATTTGGATCCTCGACGCGAGAGGTATTTTTGTTACTTACATCAGACTCATACTCCTGGGACATATAAAGGGCCAAATGTCTAGAGGAAAGCACCAGGGCCTTCAGACGAAAATCCCCTTTGTCCTCTGTTTCGCGTCTAGCTACTTTATCATGCGCTTTTCTAACTCGCTCATCGCGTTCATCTTCCTCGGCGTTGCCGCTGCTGCTGCCATACCAGACGTCGTTGCCCGTAATGCTGCTGTAGACCACGGAAGGGGTCCTCGCAAGGGATACCCATCTGTTCGCGCAGATCTCTCTGCTGATATTCTCAACTCCCGTGATACCAGTGAAGGGGATGATAGGGGCCATCACAAGGGTCATTACGCTCGCGATACCTCGGAGGAGGAGAAGAAGAAACACCACAAGGAACACCCCGCTGCTCGTGATATCTCGGAGGAGGAGAAGAAGAAAGGCCACCACAAGGAGCATCCTACCGTTCGCGATACCTCGGAGGAGGAGAAGAAGAAGCACCACAAGGAGCATCCTACCGTTCGCGATACCTCGGAGGAGGAAAAGAAGAAACACCA
>JBBPKK010000088.1:0-10295 GCA_038089215.1 Tylopilus vinaceipallidus
CAGCATTGGAACGTTCCAATAGAACAGAATGGTAACTAGGAAACTGCGCAGCAGAGATGCCATGCGATAAGAAGGAAAAGCGAGAGTATCAGACCAAGAATAAGGATAAGTGTATACCATAGGGCTTCGAGGGGGACAAGAATGAGCCCTAGGACAAACAGGTGTTCGTATAAGTGTAAAGGGAAGAGAGCAAAGAAGAATAGATGGAGAAAATGTAACAGCACTCATCCCCCTTCACAAGCGTCTGCACCAACTGGAGGGGACATCCTTGCACCCAAACCATCCCCTCTTCCCCTCATATCAACAATGAGGCTGTGCCTCTCCCTGTTCGCCTCCCTTTGCTGAAGAACGATAATCCAAGCTGCTCTTGTAGCAGGTGGACTGCAGACAGGGTGAAGGGGATGTGATTGGTTTGTCCCCAGAGAGAGCAGGAAGAGGGATACAGTCAGAGGAGCTGGGGCTTACTGTCCCAAGTGCAGTTGGTTGTGAAATGGTGGGTCCAGACACTCCCGGATGGAATGCAGGACAGGCTGGGTCATAAAGAGCATGATAGATCAACGGGATGGTCAAGAATGGCGACGGCGACAGTGGAAACAGATGGGACGGTTCAGATGGTAAATGGAAAGATGTGGAAAAGATCCATTTCAAAGTCAGAATGACAATACTTTATAGTCCCGGGCATACCCAAGACTCTATCCATACCATAAAGTAGTTTCCATGGCTGAAAAGTACATACCAACCGAAAATAAGTGGTTCCGTCAGATGGGATGGTGCCGACAGGGACAAAAGTCATAAAAATAGACGGAAAGTGTAAAACAGCCTACCCACAGACAGACAGGACAGATGGGACATGGCAGACAGCAATAATAGGATGATTCCGACAGTGATTTGAGACAGAAAGTGGCAGAAACGGCGCAGGAAAGCGGCAGACATCGTGGGAAGGCGACGGAATGAATGCGGGAAGTGGCCACACACATCGGAAACCTGACAGAAAGTGTTGTGAAGGTGGAATGGCATGGGATGTAAGGATTCAACCATAGGGAACAGCCATTCTCTACATCACCTTCCCCTCTTGTTACAGGTCCACCTGATAGGATGTGCTTTGTTTGCAGAGCCTCTGACCACTGGAGGATATACTGTCCCCAATACCACTGCCCCTACTGTGGAAGCCTATCTCCTGGTCACTCCCAGGCCTCCTGCTCCAATCATCATTGTAACCACTGTGACTGCCTAGGCCACATCATAGCCAACTGTTCTTTTTGGGAGACAACCTCCCCCCTTGAAGTGAGTGCGCTGGTATCAGGAGAGGAGGACACCTGGAATGAGAGGTATGACAGAGATTCAACCTCCAATTGGTTTGAACGAGATGGGGAACGAAGGGAGGAAGAAGATCAAAGGGCTGCCAGTGCACCTGGAAATTAGGAGAATGCGTCGGAAGTGGTACCTCTGCCTTAGTGAGGGGGTAATGTTACATTTTCTCTGCTTATTCTTCTTCCCTTTCTTTCCTCTTCACTTATATATACATTTATCTGTCCTAGGGCTTACCCTCATCATCCTCAAAGCCCTATGGTTCACTTTCATCCATGTCCTATGTATCTTGCTCTTGTTCTTCCTTCTCATTGCCTGGCACCTAGGTTGTGTCATCCCTTAGTTACCATCTCTTCCTTCCAGAATCTTCTGATGCTGCAGACACTGCCCCAATGATCATTATTCCTTCTGATGCTTCTCCACAGCACTTTCCTTGTTTATCTCGATCTCACACTAGCCCTAAAGTACACAGGATGTATATAAGGACTAACAGGTTAGCCTGGGGAATCCCCAGCTAAATCTGTGCAATCATATGTAGTGTCTAGCATTCTTTGAGCGGATTGGCCTGCAATCACTCTTAGTATTCCTCTCAAGGCAAACAATGATAGCTCTGCATTAGTGAGCAACTTGTGAATGTGGAGACTTCATACTGCTTTGCTTCATCACTCGCATTACATTGTACCTTGCATAACAAAATCTACCAAGTCCAACTCTGATATATCTGGTACCAACTCTGGTACCAACCCCAGTTCAATCTCTTTCATCTCCATACCTACAACACTCAGACTTGTATGATTAGATTACTAACATCCTATGACTCTTCCTGATGTCTTACCCTTTATGCCCCTCTAACATGTTTCACCTACTCTGAGGAACTCCAAGGAGATGTCACACTCTATTTTAGTTTAGACACCTCCAACATGTTTCACTCTGATGTGATACAGGTACACATCACTCCAACACCTGACATTCTGACATTTGACATTTGACATCTGGACTTACTAATACACCTCCCCCCATATATAAACCCTGTAGAATATGCCCTGTATTCCTCAGTTTGAATATCAATTTAACTTGATGTTCTCACTCTCCCTCCTGGTTGTTGTTGCACAACTCCACCTCTGACCTCTGCCCCTCTATTCATAAATCTGGGACTGAGTCAAGCAAGGGCACATCAGATAAGGTGAAGCCAAGTCCCATCTGACAACAACTCCAGAGTTCCAGAGTTGCACTCCTGCTGTTTGTCCCCAAGTTTAACACTATATCCAGTTGTCTTCCACTGATAAAGCTTGTCTGATTCAAGAAGGACATTGCTTTCAGTGTAAGCAAAAGGGCTGTAGATCATCCAACCATTGTGCCAGAGTAGCACCCCCCAGACCCCCCAGAAACCCCAGTTGACCAGCACAAGTTAGAATGGCTGATACCACCCCTGCCCCACCCACCAATCTGGTGAGAAATCTGGATCATTCCATGCATGCATACATCACCTCCCTTAGAGCAAAGGGAGTATCTCATGACCTCATTCTGAGGAACCTTCACATCTGCCATGATGATGATTACAAAGAGGAGGAAGAGACCACCTCCACTTTGGTTTTTTAGGTCAGGAAGAAAAGAAGTTAATGATTTCTTCCCAGTATGTTGTGAAACAACCTTCGAGCTCCGGTTCTTAGGCTATTCACTAGACCTCCTAGACCATGGGAGGACTGAGTTGGTATGCTAAGCTCAAGGGGAAAACCCTAGAGATTGTACATGAGGAGGGCAAAGAGGACACTGCCTGGCACAGCCTGGTAGTGGAATGGAAGCATCAGAATGAAGGGAAATGAATAGCAGGAGGAGAACATGAGGGGGTAGTTGAATATGCAACAAATATGTGAAATATGTTTGGTGCAGCATGGTGTGGTAGAATGGAAGGCATAGCCTCTAGGAGTCTAGAGTTCATGTGGAAGAACATGCAGAAGATAGTGCATGTAGAATGGAGAGATCCCATCTAGAGATCTGGGGTGGTAATCTATACAAAGGTGTATGGTGGACATTAGGATAAGAGTGTAGCAAAGTTGGTAGCAAAGTGTAGGGTGAGGTGACATTAGGTTAAGAGTGTACCAGCTTTGGTAGTGGAAAAGTGTAGTCAAATCTGACTGACATCTGACTGACACTAATCAAAGTGTAGCCAAAGTGTAGTCAACTTTGGTAGTGAAAAAGTATCATCCTGTAACATGTTGCCCCCATGTATACTACAAATGTGAAAGAATCCTCTATGCATCTACCAATTCTCTTACAATGTGGGAGCAAAACCAAAGTCAACCTTGAAGCCCTCATTGATAGTGGAGCTACAGGATGTTTCCTGCCTTGGGAACAAGTCCACCACCATTGTCTCCCCCTCTCTCACATCCCTAATCCAATTAACACACACAATGTTGATGGAACCAAGAACTCTAATGGAACCATATGCTTTGTAACCACTTTGAAAATATTTCTTCCAAATGCCACTACCTGACACACTCTGTTGCAATTTGCCCTATGGCCCATCAGCTTAGGCATAGTATCACATTGATGAACTTAGAAAGACTTTGATTTATGAGCACATGACCGTGAGACTTAGCACATGACTAGTTCACATGATGACTGGCTATGGAGGGATCTGAGCTGTCCAGTGTCAGGCATGCATGTGGTAGGGGCTAGACCCTTATCTGCCTCATGTATTTAATCACCATGCCTCAAGGCACTTATCTTTGATTGCCATGCCTCATGGCACTCTAGACCACTTCAAGTTAGGCACAACTCTCATGATACATCATATGTAGTCTTCTTTCTCTCACATTATGTCATAGATAGTATGCAATGTGTAGATACACATGGACCATGTAGTCAACATGTACAAACATGCCCTATGGTATATATAGGATGAATATATGACCCAAGGACCTCAGTTAAGTCCTTGTGGCATTCTCCCAATCTTAGCTCCTATAAGCCTGAAGTTAGAGTAGCCTAGGCCACACCCAGTGCTGGTTGATGGTTGCACTACATTAGGACTTAACTTCCTTTGCCTACCCTACTCTATTGCACCTGGCAGAGCCTGTCTGCTAAAACATAGCCAGACCTGAGGCTTATATGGGACCTTTATCTTCTTTGGGCACCCCCTTCCTTTTTAAGTAGCCACCTCCTATATAGAGGGATAGACTCTTAGCAGCCTACCTGTGGAGTAGTCTGTGACCTTGAGAGGTCTTAAAGTGTTTAAACACTGGGGCACAAAACCCTTCTCTTCTATTGCTGAAAGGCATGTCCATGTGAGGCACATTTATGTATTCTAGTCTATGTAATACCAATCACATCTAGTGCAAGAGTGGTCTTGTGCTCACCAGGTGTTGATTTACAAACCGAGTTAGGAAGGTTATTGACCTGATTGGAATACAGTTGAGTGAGACTAGCCCTCCTGTTTTCTTAGCATACAAAGGATGCTCAGAGTTGCCCACTCCACCCAAACTCTTGACTGGGAAGCTGGTCAAATCCAGATATGGATAAAGGTCAAACCAGATAACGAACTGGAATATGAATTCAACCCAAATGACCAAGTAATGGTCAAAGTCAAAGAAGAGGAAATAAACCTCACTCTTCTTGAACCACTACCTGTTACGATTTTCCCTACAACCCATTGCCTTAGGCTAGTATCACACTCAATGGACTTAGACATATTTTACTCTCAGAGCATGTGACTGTGAGACTTAGCACATGACTAGTTCACATGATGACTGGCTATGGAAGGATCCAAGCTGTCTGATGTCAGGCATGCACGTGGTAGGGGCTAGACCCTTATCTGCCTTGAGTATTTAATCACTGCACCATGAGGTGCTTATCTTTGATCACTGATACATCATATGTACTTCTTTCTCTCACAGTATGTCATAGATAAGTAGGTACACATGGACCATTATGCACAACATGTACAAACACCCTTATGGTATATATAGTATGAATATATGACCCAAGAACCTTAGTTAAGTCCTTGTGGCATTCTCCCATAAACCTTAGCTCCTATAAGCCTATTGAGTGTAGCCTGAGCCACACTTTATGCTGGTAACTGGGTTGCACTTCACTATCCCTCCCTGATGCCCAGGCCTTCTTTCCTGTGGAGCATCATTATGAATACTCCTGTTAAACTTGGGGATGAACAGTGGGTGTACAACTCCAATGCCAGAGTTGGTGGTTGGATGGAACTTGGCTTCACCTTATGTGGTGTGCCCTTGCTTGACTCAGTCCCAGATTTACATATGGAGGGTTGGAGGTCAGAGGTGGAGTCATGCAATGACAACCAGGAGGGAGAGTGAGAACATCAAGTTAAATCAATATTCAAACTGAGGAATACAGAATGTATTCTACAGGGTTTATATATGGGAGAAGGGTGTATTAGTAAGTCTGGATGTCAAATGTCAAATGTCAGAATGTCAAGTATCAGAGTAATGTGTACCTGTATCATGTCAGAGTGAAATGTGTCAGAGGTGTCTAAACTAAAATAGAGTGTGATGTCTCCTTGGAGTTCCTCAGAGTAGGTGAAACATGTAAGAGGAGTGTAAGGGGTAAGACATCAGGAAGAGTCATAGGGTGTTAGTAATCTAATCATAAAAGTCCAAGTGTTGTAGGTATGGAGATGAAAGAGATTGAACTGGGGTTGGTACTGGAGTTGGTACTGGATATGTTGGAGGTGGACTTGGTAGATTTTGGGATATGACAACTCCCCACCTGTGGTAAAGAAACAGGTATGATTCAATCTAGGACCCAATGGGGAACTAGTACAGCACTTTTACATGCCATGTGCTAAGCCTTACAAAGCACCAAGAAAAAGACTTCTGGAAGAAAGGAAGCAAATATGAAAATTGCTTAGAGACAAGTGAAAGCCTTATGATCCAAGGCCCAAGGTTCTTAGTAGGAAGTAGATAAGTACTACTCAGAACAATTTTACATCATTTCTGAGTCAACAGACTCTATTCCTCCCTCTCCAAAAAGAATGTATTTCAGGCAGCAGATTCTTGATCTCCAGAACCTGCTGGCAGGTTTACAAAATCAGCTAGCTGCAGCTGAAGCCAGAGCAGCACTTGCCAAAGCAAAGGCAATGGCAGCTGAAATAGCAGCACAAAGACCTTGTGCTGAGGTCAAGGTTACAAAAAAGGTTGATCCAACCCCAGACCCTGGATCATTCAATGGAGACTACTCCTGCTTTGATGAGTGGTGGGTAAAGATGCAGGTGTACCTGCAAATGAATCAGGAAACCTTCACCTCAAAGAAGGAAGTCACCCTTGCCATTTTGTCTTGAATTGGCTCAGGAAAAGAAGCAGACAAGAATGGAGCTGGTGAGTGGGCCAGATACCATATTGAGACAAAGTTGACAGATAACCAATGGTGGACTGTCAAAGACCTGGAACAGGAACTCTTCCACCCCTTCAGGTTGGCAACAAGACAAGGGAGAGCACTGAGAGAACTTCAGACCCTCAAACAAGGAACTAGGCAGTCAGAGGCCTACCTAATGCAATGGGAAACTCTGTACTGGTACGCTGGAATAGATGAGGTGATGGGTATCCATCTCCTAGTAAAAAATGCCCAAGAGGAAATAGTTTGTCATATTTCCCTCAATCTCTATGGGGACGATGCCCCCACCAACCTTGCCAATTGGATCAGACAAGTACATAACATTGGAAATGTGTTTGAACAATTCAAGCTTGCCTGAAGCTCAAGCAAAAGATGGGGCAATAACATGTCAGCCAGGCTGTCCACCTGGTGTGACCCAAATGCAATGGACATAGATGCTGCCTGAAAGGGTAAGTGTTTCAACTGTGGGGGCAATCACTTTGTCAAGGACTGCAAGAAGGCTAAAACACCTTGTAGCGAATGCAAGTTCCTTGGGGGAGGGCATTGCAAAGATTGCTCAAAGCAAAGCAAATCTTGCAAGACTTATGCTGCTCAAAAGGAGAGTAGTGATGATAGTGACTCGGACTGCAAAGGAAATAATATCTGAGCTAGCCACAAAGGGAAAGCTAGACAAAATCCAAAATTCATGAATGAAATGGGTTTTGAAGAGGCAAAAGCCTATTTTATGGACATTTTAAACACCAAGGAAAAAGAAGCCAAGGCAGGAAAAGCATAAGGCACATGACTAATCAGGGTGGTCATGTGGCTGAGGACTACTTTGGACATATAAAAGTAGAAACCAAAAATACATATTTTGATATACTATTGTCCAATTCAGAGTCAGTAACTTATTTCAATGATATAACCGAAGCCATGACTCAGGAAAATCCTGAGTGTGCCAGATGGGAATCTTGGCTTAATTTGGCAAACAAAAACAAAAAATATCCCTGATAGGATTGTCATCTGCTCTGTGGTGAATACCAAAATAAGATTAGAAGTACAAGTGGTGCCAGCCACACAAAAGAAACAGATGATGAGTGAAGAAGCTCTCAATAGTGGAGCCAATGGGATCTTTATTGATAGATCATGGGCAGAAAAGAATGACATACCCATGAGTAAATTGGAGTGGCCAATCCTGGTATTCAATGTGGATGGGACAAAAAATAGTGCAGGAAACACCATGCACACTGCTTTGCTAATTGTATATTACCAAGGACATCAAGAGTACATTGAGGCAGAAGTTATCAATTTAGGAAAAGTTAGTATGATTTTGGGGTACACATGGCTAAAGAAGCATAACCCTGAAATTAACTGGAGGACTGGGGAAGTCAAGTTGACCAAGTGCCCTCGATCCTGTTATTTACTTTCTGATCGATCTGCTATATTAAGAGCTCTCAATGAAGAGGAGTTGTTAAGTGTTCCATATGTGTACCATCACATTAAGAAAATGGAGGTTATACCACCTAAAAAGGTAGAGAAAATGGCAGAAGAGCTAGTACCCAAACAGTATCACAAGTTTATTGAACTGTTCATGAAGAAAGCTTCAGAATGAATGCCCACCTGATGAGTATGGGACCATGCTATAGACCTAAAAGAAGGATTCATTCCAAAGAAGGCTAAAGTGTACCCAATGTTGGTCAATGAAAAGGAAGAAGTAAAAGCATTCATAAAGGAACAACTTCAAAAAGGGTACATACAACCCTCTAAATCACCACAAACATCACCTGTCTTCTTTGTTCCAAAGAAAGAAGGAACCAAGAGGATGGTACAGGATTATTGGTATTTAAATAGCTGGACTATACTGAATGGATATCTGTTGCTGTTAATATTGCAACTAATAGACAGACTCAAGGGAGCAAAGCATTTCACCAAAATGGACTTAAGGTGGCAATACAATAACATACAAATTAAGGAAGGAGATGAATGGAAGGCTGCCTTCACTACTGAAGAATAAAGTTTTGAGCCAACCATAATGTTCTTTGGACTAAACAATTCCCCCACCACATTCCAAGCAATGATGAATGATATCTTCACTGATATGGAGTCATTTGTGATAATCTATATGGACAATATCCTTAAATTCACAAAAACAGAAAATCAAAAAGAACATGATGAAGCCATTCTTAAAGTATTGCAACAACTAAAAAACAATAATTTATTTATAAAACCCAAAAAATGCTTCTTTTTGGTGGAACAAGTCAAAATGCTGGGAATGGATGTATCCAGCAAAGGAATTAAGATATTGGAGTCAAAACTCAAAGGAGTGTTAAACTGGCCAGTCCCAACTATGGTAAAAGGAGTCAGAGGATTCCTAGGACTTGCCAATTTCTACCAATGATTTATCAACAAGTTTTCCAAATGGGCAAAACCCCTAACTGAGCTTACAAGAAAGAATAAAGCTTGGCAATGGGGAAAGGAAGAACAAGGTGCCTTTGACATAATAAAAGAATTTACTTCAGCACCAATTCTAGCCTATCGTGACAAGGAAGCACAATATTGGTTAGAATGTGACACCTTGGCATTTGCAACAGGGGCTGTATTATCTATAGAAAAGGAAGGAAAATGGCATCTGGTAGTGTTCAGCTCACACAAAATGATGCCAGAACAAAGGAACTATCTGATAGCCAACAAGGAAATGTTAGCAATAATTCATGCCTTAGAAATATGGCAGCACTACCTAGAAGGAGCACATCATCAGTTCAAGATCTGGACTGATCATGTGAACTTACAATATTTTATAACCAGCTAAGACCTTAACCAATGGCAAGCATGTTGGGCACAATGGTTATCTTGCTTCAATTATATATTAGTGAGAAAGCCAGGGACAAGCATGGGAAAAGCTGATGCCCTTTTGAGAAGGGAAGACCATTCTGTGGAAATCAAAGATGATAACAAAGGAGTAATTGTGATCCCAGAATCTTGCATAAGAAAAGCGACCAAGATAACCATGGTAACCTCAGAGGAGGAAGAAATACTCACACACATCTGAGATGTGACCAGTAAGCTGAAAGAATCAGAAAGTATTGGAGAACTAAAAGAAGGACTCCTATACCACAAAGGAAAGATTTTTGTGCCCAATGGTGATATCCAACAGCATATTATAACTTTATATCATGATTTCACCCTAGCAGGACATGAAGGGATGGAGAAAATGAAGCAGTTGATCTCCCATTATTACACCTGGAAAGGAATGACCAACCAGGTCAAAAACTATTGTTCCTGATGTGAGAGATGCAATTGGATGAAACCAATGAATCAGGCAATGCCTGGTAAGCTGCAACTGCTCCCTATGCCTGGTGCACTGTGGAAGGAGATCTCTGCTAATTTTATTATGGACTTACCCAAATCAGATGGATATGACTCAATCTTGGTAGTCATTGATCGATTCTCAAAAGAAGCTTGTTTCATTCCCACCAATAAAACTATAACAAGTAAGGGAACAGCAAAGCTCTATCAAGATCATGTACGGAAGCATCACAGACTTCTGGACTCTATAATATTGGATCAAGGACTGCAATTTGCCTTGCAGATTATGGCAGATTTATCCACGTCTCTTCATATCCACCTTAAATTAAATACCACTTTCCACC